>VHIU01000374.1:0-46431 GCA_010577795.1 Isatis tinctoria | reverse complement strand
GTATCCCATGCTTCGCGTTCTACCTTTATAAGAAGTTTTGCGAAAATAGTTTTGCTTAGAAACCTCATAGGACATTTTTTGGACCCCAAATATGCTTTCTAAGCTTTTATAAGGTACACATTAAAGTTCTCTTTTGGAACACAAACTTGTATCCCATGCTTCGCGTTCTATTTTTACAAGAAGTTTTGCGAAAATAGTTTTGCTTAGAAACCTCATAGGATATTTTTTGGATCCCAAATATGCTTTCTAAGCTTTTATAAGGTACACATTAAAGTTCTCTTTTGGAACACAAACTTGTATCCCATGCTTCGCGTTCTACCTTTATAAGAAGTTTTGCGAAAATAGTTTTGCTTAGAAACCTCATTGGACATTTTTTGGACCCCAAATATGCTTTCTAAGCTTTTATAAGGTACACATTAAAGTTCTCTTTTGGAACACAAACTTGTATCACATGCTTCGCGCTCTACCGATATGAAGTTCTTGCGAAAATAGTTTTGTTTACAACCTCATAGGACATTTTTGGTCCCCAAATATGCGTTCTGAGCTTTTATAAGGTACACATTAAAGTTCTCTTTTGGAACACAAAATTGTATCCCATGCTTCGCGTTCTATTTTACAAGAAGTTTTGCGAAAATAGTTTTGCTTGGAACCTCATAGGATATTTTGGACCCCAAATATGCTTTCTAAGCTTTTATAAGGTACACATTAAAGTTCTCTTTTGGAACACAAACTTGTATCCCATGCTTCACGTTCTATAAGAAGTTTTGCGAAAATAGTTTTGCTTAGAAACATCATAACACATTTTTTGGACCCCAAATATGCTTTCTAAGCTTTTATAAGGTACACATTAAAGTTCTCTTTTGGAACACAAACTTGTATCCCATGCTTCGCGTTCTATTTTTACAAGAAGTTTTGCGAAAATAGTTTTGCTTGGAAACCTCATAGGACATTTTTTGGACCCTAAATATGCTTTCTAAGCTTTTATAAGGTACACATTAAAGTTCTCTTTTGGAACACAAACTTGTATCACATGCTTCGCGCTCTACCGTTATATGAAGTCTTGCGAAAATAGTTTTGTTTACAAACCTCATAGGACATTTTTTGGTCCCCAAATATGCGTTCTGAGCTTTTATAAGGTACACATTAAAGTTCTCTTTTGGAACACAAACTTGTATCCCATGCTTCGCGTTCTATCTTTATAAGAAGTTTTGGAAAAATAGTTTTGTTTAGAAACATCATAGGACATTTTTTGGACCCCAAATATGCTTTCAAAGCTTTTATAAGGTACACATTAATGTTTTCCTTTGGAACACAAACTTGTATCCCATGCTTCGCGTTCTACCTTATTAAGAAGTTTTGCGAAAATAGTTTTGCTTAGAAACCTCGTAAGACATTTTTTGGACCCCAAATATGCTTTCTAAGCTTTTATAAGGTACACATTAAAGTTCTCTTTTGGAACACAAACTTGTATCCCATGCTTCGCGTTCTATCTTTGTTAGAAGTTGGGGAAATATAGTTTGTTAGAAACCTCATAGGACATTTTTGGACCCCAAATATGCTTTCTAAGCTTTTATAAGGTACACATTAAAGTTCTCTTTTGGAACACAAACTCGTATCCCATGCTTCGCGTTCTATCTTTATAAGAAGTTTTGGAAAAATAGTTTTGTTTAGAAACATCATAGGACATTTTTTGGACCCCTAATATGCTTTCTAAGCTTTTATAAGGTAAACATTAAAGTTCTCCTTTGGAACACAAACTTGTATCCCATGCTTCGCGTTCTACCTTATTAAGAAGCTTTGTGAAAATAGTTTTGTTTAGAAACCTCAAAGGACATTTTGTGGATCCCAAATATGCTTTCTAAGCTATTATAAGGTACACATTAAAGTTCTCTTTTGGAACACAAACTTGTATCCCATGCTTCGCGTTCTATTTTTACAAGAAGTTTTGCGAAAATAGTTATGGTTAGAAACCTCATAAGACATTTTTTGGACCCCAAATATGCTTTCTAAGCTTTTATAAGGTACACATTAAAGTTCTCTTTTGGAACACAAACTTGTATCCCATGCTTCGCGTTCTATTTTTACAAGAAGTTTTGCGAAAATAGTTTTGCTTAGAAACCTCATAGGATATTTTTTGGATCCCAAATATGCTTTCTAAGCTTTTATAAGGTACACATTAAAGTTCTCTTTTGGAACACAAACTTTTATCCCATGCTTCGCGTTCTACCTTTATAAGAAGTTTTGAAAAATAGTTTTGCTTAGAAACCTCATAGGACATTTTTTGGACCCCAAATATGCTTTCTAAGCTTTTATAAGGTACACATTAAAGTTCTCTTTTGGAACACAAACTTGTATCACATGCTTCGCGGTCTACCGTTATATGAAGTCTTGCGAAAATAGTTTTGTTTACAAACCTCATAGGACATTTTTGGTCCCCAAATATGCGTTCTGAGCTTTTATAAGGTACACATTAAAGTTCTCTTTTGGAACACAAACTTGTATCCCATGCTTCGCGTTCTATCTTTATAAGAAGTTTTGGAAAAATAGTTTTGTTTAGAAACATCATAGGACATTTTTTGGACCCCAAATATGCTTTCTAAGCTTTTTTAAGGTACACATTAAAGTTCTCTTTTGGAACACAAACTTGTATCACATGCTTCGCGCTCTACCGTTATATGAAGTCTTGCGAAAATAGTTTTGTTTACAAACCTCATAGGACATTTTTTGGTCCCCAAATGATACGGGCACAAGGGCTGAGATAGGTTGATGGATCCGAGCTGTTGGTTGTATAACTCTCCCAACTCGAACAAGGAATGGATACGAAGTGGATTGATGATGGAACTTGACCAGTTGGTTGTGTAACTCTCTCTGGTTAAGTCGTTGGATGGAATGGACAAGAGAACAAGGTGGAATCGATGTCACCACAAAGCTTTATGGACTAAGCTTTGATAAGACAGAACAAGAGATGGCTTCACACGATCTCTCTTTGCAAGAACAAGAGCTTGCGGCTGCTTCAATGAAGAAGAAAGTTCGGTTGTTTATTGATCTAGGTTAAAAGATACACGGCTGCTTAGAGGGGACTTTATAAGAGTCCAATGCAGCTTTGCCCTTCTAGGGGTCTTGAAGCAAAACGACAATACATTGACTCTACTAGGACTTTCTATAAATGTGATGAGGACATACCAGCTGAACCGGACCAAACCAAGCAAGAGCCAGACCGAGCTACACAAGAACAAGAACCGGATGTGCCCATTGTATTCGAAGGTGCCATGACAAGAAGCCGAGCAAGGACTCTTCAGCACAAGTACAATCAAAGCATGCAACGAATGATGGACCAGCTAGATCAACTATCCTTGGAACAAGAAGCCCCAACGAGCATGCCAAACAATGGGAAGACATTTCAAGCGTGGACCGACATGGAAGATATCATCAAGAAATCAGAAGTAACTCGCACTAAAGAGGAACACTGGCCTCTACTCAACACCAAAGCTCAAGCTACCATTCTCATCATCTCAACCGAGCTGCAAGGTAAGTAGGTGAGTGTTTCAATTCGATATCCATGTGTTTGTTTCTCTTGCAGGTTTAGGACTTAGTTTATTTTCATTTAGTTCTTTCTTTTATCAAATCGAACACTAGTTTCCTTATTTGGTTTAATGAGCTCACATGTTAGACGCTCTGCTGTTTTGTTTCGAAGTTCTTGTTGTTTCTTGAGTCAGTTTGTAGTTTTTCTTTTCTTGAGTCAGGAACCCTAGTTGGTTCTAGCCGTCGGACTATAATAAAGTCCTCCTGCGGCATTGTATCATTCAACCTTTTGCATATCAATAAACGAGAACTTTCAGTCAAGAAAACCCTAAGCTAGCGCCGTGCTTTCCTCTCTTGCCTAGTTGAGACCAGAGCCTCCTAGACCAGAGAATCGTGTTGTATCAAAGGCCTTACACAGCCTTTGTGGTGCACTTCGTTCCATTGTTTTATCTTCACAACCGGATCCTTTGAAGAGTAGCTTTTCAAACCGATCCAAACCCTTGTTGCGTGGTCTTCAAGACTGATTCCCTAGCCTTACAAGCCTGTGATAGCCGGTGCTTGTATCAGTTTTGGTATCAGAGCCGAAGTTCCTATTCAGCCAGGTTATATCTATCCGATCTATTTCTTTCTTGTTCATTTGTTTTCGATTTGTTCTTGTTTTTGTGAGTTCTTGTTTTGCATTCATAGATCGTTGAGTTTTCTTGTTTTAGTTTTGCATCATTCAAAAAAAAAAAGAGAAACATAATAGTCTGAGTCTGAGTTAGGTTGACGGCTAGGTTTAAGTTGTTCATCCATTGTTAGATCGAGTCAAAAAAAAAAGGGAAAGTTTGCACTTTTGTGTTAGCCGACTTGTGTCAATACCAAGTCGTTTTGTTTTGAGTCTTGTTGCATTCGAAATTTTCTTTTCTTGTTTTGTGCATTAGTTAATCAACTTCAAAAAAAAAAAAGAAATTTGCACCTTTGGTTTAGAAGTTTTCTTGTTGAGTCGAGATTTCCTTTTGTGTCTTTCCTTATTTGCATTATTCCAAAAACTTGATACTCACGTTTTACTTTTCTTGTGCGAGGTACAATGGGAGACAATGGAGCCAACACCTCCAGTTCGCAAGATGCATTGTTCCAACTCATCCATTCTTTGCGTGGAGACTTGCAAACCATGAGGCAAGAGCTTGGAGAACGCATAACCCGAGTGGAACAACGACCTCCATTAAGGCTTCCCATCCGGAACCTTGGAGGAACCAACCAAAGAGGACCCTACCAACCCACCACTATGCCGGGTGCACAAGGGTTCGTTTTCAGTGACAATCCCGAGACCAGTAACCGAGAGAATGTGTTCCAGCACCAAGAAGAAGACCCTGGAGGTGCTCATGGTCCACGACAACAACAACCTCAGAACCGGCGAGGCAATGATCATGATGATCAATGGGCTGAGGAAGAAGATGATTTCATTCCACAACCGAGAGGCAACAACAACTACCACGCCAACAATGGCAACTACAATTACAACGCCAACAATGGCAATCACAACTACAATGCCAATCAAGGCAACAACAACATCAAGTTGAAGGCGCCTCACTTTGCTGGCAAAGTAGACCCGAAAGCCTACTTGGAATGGGAGAAGAGAATGGACCACATCTTTGATTACTACAATCATCCCGGTCCGAAACGTGTGGCATTAGCCATGGCTCAGCTCACGGGGAATGCACTTATCTGGTGGGAACGAATGATTTCAGACCGTAGAAGGGATAGACTCCGAGCTATAGATTCTTGGGTTGACATGAAGGATCTCATGCGACAAAGATTTGTTCCTCCACACTTTCAAAGAGACTTGCAACGGCGATTCAGGGCTCTTAGGCAAGGAACCAAATCAGTGAAGAATACTATGAGGAGTTTGAGCGCTTGAGAAAGCTTGGAGATGAATGAAGATGGAGAGTCTATCATGGCTCAGTTTGTAGATGGGTTGCAAGACCGCATCCGCTACAAGGTGGAGAGGCAAGTCTATCAAGACTTCAAGGATTTGTTTCATCTCGCCATACAGGCTGAGCAACACATCAAGCGTAAGACCAACACAAGGAGTAAGCCACAAGCAACGTGGAACGCAAGTAACAACATCAACAAACCGGTAGACAAGGGAAAGGGCATTGAGATAGTATCCCACTTCAAGGGCAAAACCACCGAGTCTAGCAAGGATCCAAAGGCTGATCAAAGTAAAAATGCTAACTCTCAGCGCACGAGGGACATTACTTGTTTCAAGTGCAGGGGAAGGGGACACATGGCTCGTGAATGTCCAAATCAAAGAGTCATGCTCTTGACCGAGAGTGGAGACATTGAATCCGGTGATGAAGCAGAACCTGAGGAGGATGCTGAGTATGGACACATTGAATATCCCGACAAAGGAGAGCTTCTAGTAACTCGGAGGATACTTAGCGTGATAGTTGGACCTGTTGAGACAGTCCAAAGAGAAAACATATTCCACAGCCGATGCACAATCCAAGGCAAGGTATGTAATCTCATAATAGATGGGGGATCGTGCACCAATGTTGCTAGTGCTCACATGGTAAACAAACTAGGCTTAGAAAAGATTAAGCATCCGAGACCTTATGAGCTAAGATGGTTATATGATAAAGTTAAGGTTAAGATCCAAGAGCAAGTAACCATCCCTTTTAGTATTGGTAGGTATCAAGATAAAGTAGTTTGTGATGTAGTACCTATGCAAGCTGGTCATGTACTGTTAGGTAGACCTTGGCAATGGGATAGAGAAACTAAGCATGATGGTCGCACGAACATGTATACTTTTATGCATCAAAACCGTAAGGTTAGCTTAGCTCCACTCACGCCCACTGAAGTGCATGAATTGCAACTGCAAATGATTAGGGAGAAAGAGAGTAATCGCAAATCAAACTTTCTTATTCAGCCTAGTCAAGTTAGAAAGGCTGATGCTACTAAACACACAATGCTACTAATGATCTTTAAGGAGCTTTTGAGCGCAGGGTTTAGTGAGCTGGTCTTACCACAGGAGATTACTGAGCTTCTTGACAGGTTTAAAGACGTCTTCCCAGATGAGATGCCTGATGAGGCCATCGAACCAGAACCCATACCAACGGTTAGAGAAGCTCCCATGACACGGTCTAGAACAAGGAGACTCAGGGAAGGTTTCAATCTAGCCGTACAAGACATATTGGATGTCTTTAAACCAGAAGAGCCACATGATCAACTAGATAGCAATGGTAAGCCTATCTTAATGGCAGGTAACGACTTCAATACCAAGGAGCCTCAAATGGAAGACATCGTGCAAGGACTTCAAGAACTCACGATTAAAGGCATAGAAGAGGCCAAAGAGGACCAGGATCAAGATCAAGTCAAGAGCATTCGACCATGGACCATGCCGCATCAGAATCAGGTATTTTCTATTTTTGTGATCAATGCAGGTAACATGGACCAGCCCAATGATTAGAGCTACGCATCCAAGCCTCAGAGGTGCCAAGTTCAAGCCGCACCAAACTTCTTTTATTTTTGCTTAGCTAGTTTCCTTTTCTTGTTTTCTCGGCCTTAAGCCACAAAGTGTTAGTTTGCGTTTTCCTTATTTCTTTTTATTTGGTCCTGTCGTTTAGAGTCTTTCCTTTTCTTGCTTGAGTCGACCATTAGGTCATAGCTGAAGAGCATATTAATAAGGCTCCCCTGCAGCATTGTAGACACACCTTTTTACCCTAAATCAATAAACGCAGTTCTTGTCTAAAGCTTAAGCCGCCGTCGCTAGCTTAGATCTTTTGCTCTTGTTCTTGCGTGTGGATTCACCAAGGCAAGTGTGTGTGCAGTATCAGAGTTCTTTCATAGCTCTGTGGTGCTCTTCGATCCACCATCACTTCCATCAACCGATTCAACAAGGGAGAGCGTCAAAGCCAACTTGTTAGATCCCATCCCTCAAGGCGTGTTCATCAAGTCTTGAGTCCATCTTTCGCCCATCCATTGAACCACAAGAGAGAGCGTGAAAGCCAGCTTGTGTTTCCCATCCCCCCATCTATCCTTCCTAGAACCGAGTTCATATCATCTGGTATCAGAGCCGAAGGTCCACACACCTTTGGTTCATTCTTCCCTTTTCGTTTCCTTTGATTTCGTTTGAGTTTTGTTTCTTGTTCTTAGTTAAAAAAAAAAAAAAAAAACGAATTCGTTGCTTTGTTTCTTTCTGTTTCTTGATTAGTTAAAAAAAAAAAAAGATATATCATATTGCTTTGCTTTGTTGGGTCGTGCTAAGGTTGCTTGAATCGAGTTGTTTAATTGTCTGGATCGAATTCAGTTTGTGGTTCTTTGTTGCTAGTTGTGTAGACTTGTCTCAATAGCCGCCGACTTTGTTTGCTCTAGGTTAGAACTTTGAGACGAGAAACCTTGAGTTATTATAGTTTCCTTTCTTGTTTTGGGTCGAGTTAATTGTTTCCTTTCCTTTTTGTCGAGTTACTTGTTTTCCTTATTGCTCTCGTTAGATTTTCCTTTTTGTTTAGAGTCGAGTTTTAAGAGTCTTTATCTTCTTTCCATTACGCATTGGTGCTTTTGACGACTTGTTGTTTTTGTATAAGTGCAAGAACCGTAAGTTAGGAGCAAGGATGGGAGACGTGGGAGGCAATCCAACGGGAAACCAACCCATTGACATGACTCAATTGATGGCAGCCATGCGAGAAGAGGTGAGGAATGCCGTGGGAACTCTTGGTAGAGAACTTGGAACCAGGCTGGACCGCTTGGAACAACCACCGAGAAGAGAACCTATCCGCAACATCTACCAACCAAGAAGGAATCAAAGAGATGATTCAACTGATGAAGACATGCCGGAGCTAGATGATGATGATCCACCTGATCCAGACCAGCGAAACCAACCAAGACGCCGAGCTAACTTCCGAGGGAGAAGAGATGGCGAGGACAACACCAGAGGAAAGAACCATGAGATTAAACTAACCCCACCTACTTTTGCAGGCAAGTCCGATCCTGAAGTCTACATGGACTGGGAGAGGCGCATGGAGTATATCTTCGATTGTTATGGCTACAATGAGAACAAAAAGGTAGCTGTGGCAGCTGCTCAACTCACGGAGAATGCCCTATCCTGGTGGGATAGAGCCGTGGCAGATCGGAGAAGGCAACGATTTGGACCTATTGCAAGATGGGCCGACATGAAGTATCTCTTAAGGTCAAGGTACATTCCTGATCATTATGTCAGAGACCTACAAAAACGTTTTCGTAAGTTATCTCAGGGATCAAGGACCGTGGATGAGTACTTTGAGGAGTTTGAGAAGCTCATGAACTCATTGGAGCTGGAGGAGTCCGAAGAAGCAATCATGGCACAATTCACTGATGGGCTCCAAGACCGAATTGCTAGAAAGGTAGAAAGAGCTCAATACACTGGACTACATGAGCTACTACACTTGGCGGTTCAAGTAGAGAAGCAGATAAAGAAGAAGACAGCTCAAACAAATCGGAGCAGAACACAACCGTGGGCTTCAGGTAGCAAGACGGTTGACAAAGGCAAGGCTGTGGAGGTTGAATCACGGTTTAAAGGAAAGTTCAATGATCAAACCAAAACCAACCGACCAGAGCATGGTAAGCCTTCTAATGCCAATCAAAGAACTCGTGATATCACATGTTTTAAGTGTCAGGGTAGAGGGCACATGGCAAAGGAATGTCCAAACCAAAGAGTGATGATCATGAACGCTGCTGGAGACTATGAGTCTCAAGAAGAGCGAGAGACCACGGATGAGGAGCAAGATGAAGATGCTGAGTATGCAGATATTGGAGAGATGCTAGTCACTAGGCGTGTCCTGAGTGTAATGCTAGACCCTGAAGCAACAGCTCAAAGAGAGAACCTCTTCCACACTCGGTGTACCATCAAAACCAAAGTATGTAATTTGGTTATTGATGGAGGATCTTGTACTAACGTGGCTAGTAAGTTTATGGTGTCCAAGCTTGGTCTTGAGACGACTAAACACCCCAGGCCTTATAAGCTGCAATGGCTAGACAACAAGACTCAATTGAAGGTCACGGAACAAGTCACTATACCTTTCAGCGTGGGCAAGTACCAAGATGAAGTGTTGTGCGATGTTCTTCCCATGCAAGCTGGCCACATTCTACTTGGGAGACCATGGCAATTTGACAGAGCTACATTGCACAATGGGCGTACCAACTTCTATTCTTTTACTCACAAGGATAGAAAGTACAACCTAGCTCCCTTGAAACCAGCTGAAGTGCGTGAGCTTCAATCAAAAATGGACAAGGAACACAGGTAAGTAAGACTAGCCTTTATGTTTCTTCTGGTTCCGTTTGTAAGACCCTCATTTCCGAGGGCACTGTGCTACTAATGTTGTACAAAGATTGCTTGAGTACAGATTATCAGGAACTAAAACTTCCAAGCGAAGTACAAGCTGTGTTAGACAAGTATTTAGATGTTTTCCAGAAGAAATACCAGCCGGTTTACCCCCTATACGAGGCATAGAGCACCAGATAGACTTGGTGCCTGGATCAGCTTTACCCAACAAGCCAGCCTATAGGATGAATCCGGAGGAGAGCAAAGAGTTAGAACGGCAAGTTCAAGACCTCATGGACAAAGGCTACATCAGAGAAAGCTTGAGTCCGTGTGCAGTACCGGTTCTATTGGTACCAAAGAAGGATGGTACATGGAGAATGTGTGTAGATTGCCGAGCAATCAACAACATTACCATTAAGTACCGGCACCCTATTCTAAGACTGGACGATATGCTAGACGAATTGAGTGGAGCTACTATCTTTTCAAAGGTGGATTTGAAGAGTGGCTATCACCAAGTTCGAATGCGTGAAGGTGATGAATGGAAGACTGCTTTCAAAACCAAGCAAGGTCTTTACGAGTGGTTGGTTATGCCATTCGGTTTAACTAATGCACCAAGCACATTCATGCGACTTATGAACCAGGTTCTAAGGTCTTTTATTAGCAAGTTCGTAGTGGTTTACTTTGATGACATCTTGATTTATAGTAAATGCTTAAATGATCATCTTAGACACTTAGAGCTTGTTTTGCAAACACTTCGAAAGGAAGGTCTATATGCCAACCTTAAGAAGTGCACATTCTGTACTGATCAACTTGTCTTTTTAGGCTTTGTGATAAGCAGGCAAGGTTTACAAGTTGATGAAGAAAAGATCAAGGCCATACAAGAATGGCCCACGCCTACTACTATTGGGCAAGTGCGAAGCTTTCATGGATTAGCAAGTTTCTACAGACGGTTTGTAAGGGATTTCAGTTCAGTAGCTGCTCCCTTAACAGCGGTTATAAAGAAGAATGCACCATTTACTTGGGGAAGTGCACAAGACAAGGCATTTAGCACCTTAAAGGAATGGTTGACACAGGCACCAGTGTTGGCTTTACCAGACTTTGAGGAGATGTTCGAGGTTGAATGTGATGCCTCTGGGATTGGCATTGGAGCCGTGTTGCATCAGAGGAAGAAACCAGTCGCCTTTTTCAGTGAGAAGCTCAGTGGAGCTACACTCAACTACCCAACTTATGATAAGGAGCTTTACGCATTGGTTAGAGCATTGGAGACTTGGCAGCATTACTTGCTATCCAAGGAATTCATCATTCATACAGATCATGAGACCTTGAAGCATTTGCGAGGCCAGACATCCCTGAAGAGGAGACATGCTAAATGGCTGGAGTTTATAGAGACGTTTCCTTATGTAATCAAGTACAAGAAGGGCAAAGATAATGTGGTTGCTGATGCATTATCAAGGAGACACCTGCTCATCTCTACAATGGAATCCAAAGTGTTAGGATTCGAGCTTATTAAAGAGCAGTACCAAGAAGATCCAGACTTTGGGGAAGCATACAAAGAGCATGGCAAAGGACCGTATGCAGCTTACTATCTCCAAGATGGGTTTCTATTTCGAGACAAAAGGTTGTGTGTACCACAAGGATCAATCCGAGAGTTGCTAATCAAAGAAGCACATGGAGGAGGATTGATGGGGCACTTTGGAGTAGCCAAGACCATGGCCGTGATCTCAGAACATTTCTTTTGGCCACGCCTAAAGAAAGAAGTGGAGAAGCATTGTGCACGATGTGTTGTTTGCCATAAGGCTAAGTCCAGGTTACATCCTCATGGGTTATATCTCCCTTTACCTATTTCTAACAAACCTTGGGTGGATATTTCTATGGATTTTGTGTTGGGATTACCCAAGATCAGGCATAAGGATTCGGTTTTTGTTGTGGTGGACCGATTTTCAAAGATGGCACACTTCATTCCTTGTGACAAGACCAACGATGCCACACAAACAGCCGACTTGTTCTTCAAGGAAGTTGTTCGTTTACATGGAGTTCCAAGAACCATTGTGTCAGATCGTGACTCTAAGTTCCTCAGCAACTTCTGCAGAACCTTATGGAGGAAGCTGGGAACCAAATTGGTGTTTTCCACAACTTGTCATCCTCAAACGGATGGACAAACCGAAGTGGTAAACCGAACCCTCTCAACTTTGCTAAGGACAACTCTTGGTCAAAATCTTAAGACTTGGTTAGATTGCATTCCATTTATTGAATTTGCATATAACCATGCTACTCACTCTGCTACCAAGTTGTCTCCTTTTGAAGTTGTTTATGGATTTAAGCCATTAACGCCACTGGACATGGCTCCCATTCCGCAAGAAGATCAAATCAGTCTCGTTGGACAAGACAAGGGAGAGTACATCCGCAAGTTACATCAGGAGGTGAAGGAGAACATAGAAAAGAAGACCGCGGAATACAAGAGGAGAGCAGACAAGGGACGCAAGCAATTGGTTTTTGAACCTGGAGAATGGGTTTGGCTCCATATGTGTCCAGAGAGATTTCCACAACAAAGAAGCTCCAAGCTATCACCTCGTGGAGATGGACCATTCAAAGTGCTGGAAAGGATCAATGACAATGCCTATCGCTTGGACCTCCCAGGTGAATATACTATGTCACATAGTTTTAATGTCACTGACCTATCTCCTTGTGATGTAGACGATCCAGTTTTGAGGACAAAACCTTCTCAAGAAGGAGGGAATGATGAGGCCATCGAACCAGAACCCATACCAACGGTTAGAGAAGCTCCCATGACACGGTCTAGAACAAGGAGACTCAGGGAAGGTTTCAATCTAGCCGTACAAGACATATTGGATGTCTTTAAACCAGAAGAGCCATGATCAACTAGATAGCAATGGTAAGCCTATCTTAATGGCAGGTAACGACTTCAATACCAAGGAGCCTCAAATGGAAGACATCGTGCAAGGACTTCAAGAACTCACGATTAAAGGCATAGAAGAGGCCAAAGAGGACCAGGATCAAGATCAAGTCAAGAGCATTCGACCATGGACCATGCCGCATCAGAATCAGGTATTTTCTATTTTTGTGATCAATGCAGGTAACATGGACCAGCCCAATGATTAGAGCTACGCATCCAAGCCTCAGAGGTGCCAAGTTCAAGCCGCACCAAACTTCTTTTATTTTTGCTTAGCTAGTTTCCTTTTCTTGTTTTCTCGGCCTTAAGCCACAAAGTGTTAGTTTGCGTTTTCCTTATTTCTTTTTATTTGGTCCTGTCGTTTAGAGTCTTTCCTTTTCTTGCTTGAGTCGACCATTAGGTCATAGCTGAAGAGCATATTAATAAGGCTCCCCTGCAGCATTGTAGACACACCTTTTTACCCTAAATCAATAAACGCAGTTCTTGTCTAAAGCTTAAGCCGCCGTCGCTAGCTTAGATCTTTTGCTCTTGTTCTTGCGTGTGGATTCACCAAGGCAGTGTGTGTGCAGTATCAGAGTTCTTTCATAGCTCTGTGGTGCTCTTCGATCCACCATCACTTCCATCAACCGATTCAACAAGGGAGAGCGTCAAAGCCAACTTGTTAGATCCCATCCCTCAAGGCGTGTTCATCAAGTCTTGAGTCCATCTTTCGCCCATCCATTGAACCACAAGAGAGAGCGTGAAAGCCAGCTTGTGTTTCCCATCCCCCCATCTATCCTTCCTAGAACCGAGTTCATATCAATGCCAGCCGGTTTGCCACCTTTGAGAGGCATTGAACATCAAATTGATCTCATCCCGGGAGCAGCCTTACCTAACAAGCCAGCATACCGCGTCAATCCTGAAGAGGCTAAGGAACTTGAGAGGCAAGTTAAGGAGCTGATGGACAAAGGATACGTAAGAGAAAGCCTCAGTCCGTGTGCCACACCAGTCCTACTCGTACCTAAGAAAGATGGATCATGGAGGATGTGTGTAGACTGTAGAGCCATCAACAACATTACCATCAAGTACAGGCACCCTATTCCGAGGCTTGATGACATGTTGGATGAGCTAAGTGGAGCCACGATCTTTTCAAAAGTAGACTTGAAGAGTGGATACCACCAAGTAAGAATGAAAGAAGGAGATGAATGGAAGACAGCTTTCAAGACGAAGCAAGGCCTCTACGAATGGATGGTGATGCCCTTTGGTCTCACCAATGCTCCAAGTACCTTCATGCGCCTAATGAACCATGTTCTTAGAGCGTATATCAGTAAGTTTGTTGTAGTCTACTTTGATGATATTTTAGTTTACAGCAAATGTTTATCTGATCATGTGTCACATCTTGAGCAAGTACTAGAGACATTTCGTAAAGAAGGACTCTATGCGAACCTTAAGAAGTGCACATTCTGCACTGATAAGTTGGTCTTTTTAGGTTTTGTTGTGAGTTCACAGGGCTTACAGGTAGATGAGGAGAAAGTGAAAGCAATCAGAGAATGGCCGACTCCAACCAATGTCAACCAAGTGAGGAGCTTCCATGGGCTTGCAAGTTTCTACCGTCGCTTTGTGAAAGATTTCAGCAGCCTAGCAGCACCACTAACGGCAGTAGTCAAGAAGAGCGTGGGGTTTACATGGGAGAAAGCTCAAGAGGATGCTTTCCAGGCCTTAAAGGATCGCTTGACCAATGCACCTGTGTTGATATTGCCGGACTTCTCCAAGACCTTTGAGGTAGAATGTGATGCATCTGGGATTGGAATAGGAGCTGTTCTCATGCAAGGAGGAAGGCCAATTGCCTATTTCAGCGAAAAGTTAGGGGGAGCTACACTTAACTACCCCACCTATGACAAAGAGTTATATGCTCTTGTCCGGACCTTGGAGACTTGGCAACATTACTTGTTGCCCAAGGAGTTTGTTGTGCATACTGACCACGAGACCTTGAAGCATCTTAGGGGGCAAACAAACCTTAAGAAAAGGCATGCACGCTGGATGGAGTTTGTGGAGACTTTTCCCTACATCATTAAGTACAAGAAGGGAAAAGAAAACATAGTGGCAGATGCTCTTTCCAGGAGGCACGCATTGATATCTACAATGGAAGCTAAGGTGATGGGATTTGAGTTCATCAAGGAGCTGTATCAAGAGGATCCGGAGCTCAAGGAGCACTTCTTAGATTGCGGAGACAAAGCTCAAGGGAAGTTCTACATCTTTGAAGGATTTCTATTCAGGGAAAGGAGGCTTTGCATACCACAGTGCTCATTAAGGGATCTGATTGTGCGAGAGGCTCATAGTGGAGGACTCATGGGGCATTTCGGAGTTTGATATAAGATCAGGAGTCCACCTAATCTTAAGGCACACGGCTCAGGCTTTGGAGTTGAGATGGAAGGCGAATGAAGGTAGAGATGATGGTGAAGGAGGCGTTGTTTGATTCCACAAACAACAAACGACCAAAACGCTTGATTCCACAAGCTCCTTAGACGAGGGTGGATTGATGGCACCACAGAGACTATGGTAAGGTCTCTGATACAGCAATACTTCTCAGTCAGAGGTGATTCCACACGCAGAGACAGAGAGACGTTGAGACAAGGCAGCAGCCGCAGTCTAAGAGAAAAGTTCGATATTTTATTGATCAGAAAAAGGTTCAATGTTTACAAGGCTGCAGGGGAACCTTATAAGTGGTTCTTCAGCTAGACCTAATATTGGTCGACACAAATAAAAAAAAACTACAAGAAAGACTCAAAACTACAAGACTTGTAAAAGAAAACAACAAGGCATTCAAAATACAAGAAAAGAAAAGTTTGCAAAAAATAATAAAACTATCTAAAACGTCCTGGCCTTGTCTGAGGCTCGAACTGTGGTCCTCTGAGTCCCTGTTAACCACTGAGACACGTTGGTTTAATTGCACAAATATATGATAAATTAAAGATACCTGATTGGGCTTGAATTGGCCGGTTTTGAAGCTGGAGTGATTTGAGCTGGTTCTTGTCCAATAAACTCGAGTTCTTTGATTAATCCCTCTTCTTGAAGTCCCATTAAATCCATATTGTTGAGGTCTTTAAGCGCTTCTACTGGAATTGATTGGAAGGCTTCAATACTTGGGAGTTGGTCTCTCTCGGAACCCTTGCAAGTCCGTCGACTTGTGAGCAGCATAACTTCTTCATGCGGGAAGCTTTTGGTTGATTCTTTCTCTCAGGGCTTCCATGTTGAGTTAAGTTTCTGGAACATCTTGAATTGTAGCTTAGCTCCTTATGATCCGTTCTGTGCGCTCGAATCAATGGACCTATGTCGTTGATGTGCTCTAGTTGGTCTTCTCCAAGAGTCTTGGTCAGCTTGTGTGCGTGTTCTCCATGCTTCTTGGTTGATGTTGACTTGAGGTCTACATCATTCTCTCCCTCTTGAAAAGGTTTCGACCTCGAAACTATATATCCTGCACCAATGGAAAGCAAGTCAGCTTTCATTCTCCTTTGAGAGTTTAGGATCTTACCTTGATATGTATGAGGTCTGGTGTGGCTTGGCACGTCTGGTGGCTCTCCCAAGAGCAGGTAAGATAGGATAGCTCCTCTTCTCTGTCCTGGTTCAACACGTTCTCCTTTGGTGGGCGTGGCATTGATTTCCATTGACTCTTTTCTTGTTTGGTACGAAACTGGATTGATTTGCAAGTCCTCTTCAAGCGAAAGTTCCTCTTTGGTTCCTGCATCCAAATCAACTTTCTGGGCAAGAAACAAGTGCATTATTGATTCTTTATGACAATATAAACTATTAGAATCAAATTCATCTGCACTAATTTTAGCAATGTCTCCTTCTAATTGCGGTTTTAAACAATTTCTGCGTTCATGCTCTCCTATGTGTAACAATCTCTTCAGCACAGTTGAGGCATCATGGGAAACAAATGGGTTAAAAGAAAAACTTACCTGATCAACACTTTCAGTGTTCTTAGCTTGGTCTGGTGGTTTCTCTTTGAAGTGGGGTGAAGTCATTACTCCATGCGCTTGATCTTTGGGCAGAACTGTTTCGCCTTTAGTGAGATTTCCTATTACACTCCCGGTTTCTTCTTTAAATCCTCCTAGAGCTTTACTCTCGTCCATAGCATCTGTTCCTTTCTTAACACTCAAGGGCAAGAACAAGTGTATTATACTTGAAAAGGTATTTTGTAAATAGAAAATTTAAGGCTGTGACTTGTCATGAAGTTGTTCGAGTACCTAATCAAGTTATGAATATCACTTACATGTGTTCCACGCAAGAGGCTGTGCAATGAGTTAGCTTTGATGACAGCCTTTTCTATAACAAGATCAGCTGGTACACATTTCTCATGGACATTTGGCAAGTGCTCCTCATGTTGGCAAGTTGATGAGTCGTGAACTTCTGATTTTCTCTCTCTACATATACCTTTCTCAACATCTTTTGGACAAGTCAAGTGGGTTAAAGCAGTCAGGGAACTCAAAGGAATAAGTAGAGTTTTGTCTGCACTTATCTGAGGCTTAGAGATCGAATGAACAAATTCTTGTTCTGGCGCCTTAAGACCTTTTGAAGTTGAATGGGTATGTGCTTCTGGCTCGGCTTCTTTGAGAACTAAGGAAGGAATAACATTCTGAGCCTTCTCGAGATCTTGGGTTGGTAATTCCTCTTGATCCGATTTCTCATTCATGTCACTTAACCTGTTCCAGCATCCTTTGGCAAAGACAAGTGTAATATACTAGCATTTAGGGATTCTAAATCTGATTGAACAAAGCTATCACACTCGTTGGGGTTGCTCTTTTTCAACTCTAAAGAAGTAGAATGTTTTGATTTCTTAGCTGGACATTCTTTAGCCTTGTGCCCTACACCTTGACATTTATAACATATTACTTCAGCTAGGTTCTCAAGGTTAGAATACTTATCTATTAGCTGCGTCACATGTTGTCCAAGATTTGTTGGTTGCGGATCAAGTGGAGTTTTCTTCTCCTGTCCTCCTCGCTTCCATTGCTCTTCTTGACAAGGTGTATCTCCAATGTTTGCAATCGTTCTCCCTGAGATCCTGCACCTTGCTCAGCACTTATGGAAAAGGGCAAGCGCATCATGACAGTTATGGAATCATTGTAAACAGATTGAGATAATGTAGCTTGTACCTTTTCATTCTTAGAAGCTGAAACAAGTTCTTGTTTCTTGTTCATTTGCAGTTCACAACAATTAGTTGCTTCACGTTCCTCTTCAGTACCTAGACCTTTCTCAACTCCTTTGAACTTAATCAAGTGTATTAGCTTATCACAAAGTTGATCAAAATTTGGTTGAGCTGTTGAGGTACTTACCTTAGTCTGAATCGGTTTTCTCTTACTTGTTACAGCCATTGAGATTTCCGATTGGTTAGGTGAAAAGGATGAGTTCTTTGCAAGTGCTGCTCGTCCTCTTGCCACTATGGTACCTCCTGGGTTTGTCAGTGGCGTTCCTAGTGTTCTGGTTGAGCTCAATTCTTGCGTGACTCCCTTGGAATATTTCCGCTCATCTCTTACTTGTGTAGCAAGATTTTCACTCCTTAAAGCCATCGTTGATGTGGTTTTCTTCCTTGGATCTTCCTTAGGGCTGTATCCCCTGTTCTTAAACTTATAATTCGTCAGTTCTAAAGAATTATTAGGTACAGAAAACTTACCTTGGTACTTGACTGATTTGTAGTTTGCGCTTTGCACCAGATTAGGAGCTGCATCTCTTCGGCTTGATTCCTTTGGAGGGTATTTGTTTTTCCTCAGTTCTGTCAAGCTGTGAGGCGCATATGTCTCCCTCATGATCCACTTTAGTTGCCCCCACGTTCTTATGGTTGGCTCCTTGTAGTACCATCTATAATCCTCTTCTTGGTACCACCATTTTCTAGCCTCTCCTCTGAGCTGGTTCAGACAGTAGTTAAGTCTGTCTTCTTTAGGAGTAGAATAGTACCTAAAATACTCATCCATGCTGGATTCCCACTGTAGGTAGTCTCGCCTACTTCCTGAAAATGTATAGAGGTAAAGATCAGTACTTGATTTACGATTGGGTTTTGGAGTTACCTCATGTTTAAGCTTGTGTGAGGGGTGATAAAGAGTGCTGCGAATGCTGTAGAGTGGTGTGGGATTCAGCTCTCCACGTCCTGCGTCTTCTTCATATTCTTCTTCGAAGCTGTCATCATACTCAGATCCTCCCCATTCCTCTTCCTCTTCTACTTCGTCATACCACCTCCTTTGTTGTGAGTAGTCTCGGTCTTGGTCTGGTGGGTCAGGTTCTGGTTCTCTTCCATCCGATTCATTCCCATCATCTTCATCTTCTTCAGACCATGTATCTCCCATGTATGAAGTATCCTCATCACTCGGACTATGCTCAGAGTCAGTCTCGTCATCCCAAGTGTCCTCTTCCGACATGGCTCCTTTTACGATCACTCAATGTCCTTGTAACTCAACAAAAACAACAAGCAAATCAAAGGTACCACAAATTTAAAAGAACAAACTCGGCACACCTGGGAATTTCCTTTCTTTAGACTCACGCTTTATAAAACAAAAGGAAGAAATAGCTAACGAGAAACAAAAAGGAAAAATAACTCAAACAACAAAAAGGAAATTTGACTCTTTTTATTTTATGGTTTATGGGAAACAAAAAAAAAGCAAAGATGATAGTACGCAGACACAACAAACCTAAACAAAACTGAAACACAATTTTTTTTTTTCTCTTATGGCTTTTCTTAACGACAAAATAGAAGCAGCAACAAGACAAAACGAAACAGCACAATGCAACAACAACTGAAACCAATGATCACGTAACTGAGACAAATCGATAATACAAAAGGCAAAACCAATTGATAAACGTTTTTGGCACAGCTAAGCAATAGACAGCAACCTAATAAAGTAAGCAATTAAACTCAACACACGACACCCTTTTTTTTTTTTCTTTTTTTTTTAAATGGATGATAATGCAAACAATCGACTTCAGCAAGAAACAATAATATGGAAAAACGGGTTATATGCAAAAAGGAACAAAATATTCAATCCTTGCCCTAGAGATTATCCTAACTCACGACAGCAATCCTAGCCACCCTAGGGTCACAACAGAAAGCAACAATGACGAGATGATAATTTGACAACTAGCAACACCTTAGGCAAACGGATGAAAGCAAGGAATCAACAACAACTTTTTATGGTATTTTCGTTTATGATAATCAACTAAACAATGATAAGAAAGGGAAACACACGAAGAGAAACTAAATAGCAAGCAAACGATTTTTTTTTTTTTTTTTTTTTGATAAGAGAACAAACAGAATAGCAAAAGAAATCAATGAGAAAAATAAGGGAAAAGGATAGAAAACCAAAGGCAGATCCTTTGGCTCTGATACCAGATGATATAAGATCAGGAGTCCACCTAATCTTAAGGCACACGGCTCAGGCTTTGGAGTTGAGATGGAAGGCGAATGAAGGTAGAGATGATGGTGAAGGAGGCGTTGTTTGATTCCACAAACAACAAACGACCAAAACGCTTGATTCCACAAGCTCCTTAGACGAGGGTGGATTGATGGCACCACAGAGACTATGGTAAGGTCTCTGATACAGCAATACTTCTCAGTCAGAGGTGATTCCACACGCAGAGACAGAGAGACGTTGAGACAAGGCAGCAGCCGCAGTCTAAGAGAAAAGTTCGATATTTTATTGATCAGAAAAAGGTTCAATGTTTACAAGGCTGCAGGGGAACCTTATAAAGTGGTTCTTCAGCTAGACCTAATATTGGTCGACACAAATAAAAGAAAAACTACAAAAGACTCAAAACTACAAGACTTGTAAAAGAAAACAACAAGGCATTCAAAATACAAGAAAAGGAAAGTTTGCAAAAAGAATAATAAAACTATCTAAAACGTCCTGGCCTTGTCTGAGGCTCGAACTGTGGTCCTCTGAGTCCCTGTTAACCACTGAGACACGTTGGTTTAATTGCACAAATATATGATAAATTAAAGATACCTGATTTGGGCTTGAATTGGCCGTTTTTGAAGCTGGAGTGATTTGAGCTGGTTCTTGTCCAATAAACTCGAGTTCTTTGATTAATCCCTCTTCTTGAAGTCCCATTAAATCCATATTGTTGAGGTCTTTAAGCGCTTCTACTGGAATTGATTGGAAGGCTTCAATACTTGGGAGTTGGTCTCTCTCGGAACCCTTGCAAGTCCGTCGACTTGTGAGCAGCATAACTTCTTCATGCGGGAAGCTTTTGGGTTGATTCTTTCTCTCAGGGCTTCCATGTTGAGTTAAGTTTCTGGAACATCTTGAATTGTAGCTTAGCTCCTTATGATCCGTTCTGTGCGCTCGAATCAATGGACCTATGTCGTTGATGTGCTCTAGTTGGTCTTCTCCAAGAGTCTTGGTCAGCTTGTGTGCGTGTTCTCCATGCTTCTTGGTTGATGTTGACTTGAGGTCTACATCAGAGTTGATAAGACATTGGCAGTTGTTAAGGAGCATTTCTACTGGCCACACCTTAAGAAGATTTGAAGCTCATTGTGCAAGGTGTGTTACTTGCAAAAAGGCCAAGTCTAAGGTTCACCCACAACGATTATACATCCCTTTGCCAATACCCACGGCACCATGGTGGATATCTCCATGGATTTCGTTCTTGGACTACCCAAGATACGCCACAAGGACTCTATCTTTGTCGTGGGACAGGTTTTCCAAGATGGCACACTTCATACCTTGTGCCAAGATCAATGATGCATCTCAAACCGCAGACTTGTTCTTCAAGGAGGTGGTAAAGCTACATGGAGTACCGCGCACCATTGTCTCGGACCGAGATAGCAAGTTCCTAAGTCACTTCTGGAGAACACTATGGAAGAAGCTTGGTACTAAACTCCTGTACTCCACTACTTGCCATCCCCAAACAGACGGCCAGACAGAAGTAGTGAACCGCACATTGTCAACATTGTTAAGAACAACCATTGGGAGGAACTTGAAGAACTGGCTGGAGTGCTTTTCATTGAGTTTGCATACAACCGATCCGTGCACTCACTACTAAGATGTCTCCCTTTGAAGTCGTCTATGGAACAAACCCAAATTTTCCTTTAGACCTGGCTCCAGTGCCACCAGCTGAAGTAGTAAGCCGGAAGGAGAGAAGAAGGCCGAGTTTGTCCAGAACATTCACCAAAAGGCGAGAACAAACATAGAGAAGAGGACCGAGCAGTACATGAATACAGCTAACAAGGAAGGAAAGAGATGTCTTTTGAACCAGGGGATTTGGTTTGGCTGCACATGCGTCAAGAACGGTTCCCAACCAATGGAGCTCGAAGCTGGCACCAAGAGGAGATGGACCATTCAAGATCCTTGAGAAGATCAACAACAACGCCTACCGTCTTGAACTCCCAGGTGATTTTAATGTGTCTTCTACTTTTAATGTTTCTGATCTATCTCCTTTTGTGGCAGGTGAATCTGTTTTGAGGTCAAAACCTTCTGAAGAGAGAGGGAATGATGAGGACATACCAGCTGAACCGGACCAAACCAAGCAAGAGCCAGACCGAGCTACACAAGAACAAGAACCGGATGTGCCAATTGTATTCGAAGGTGCCATGACAAGAAGCCGAGCAAGGCTCTTCAGCACAAGTACAATCAAAGCATGCAACGAATGATGGACCAGCTAGATCAACTATCCTTGGAACAAGAAGCCCCAACGAGCATGCCAAACAATGGGAAGACATTTCAAGCGTGGACCGACATGGAAGATATCATCAAGAAATCAGAAGCAACTCGCACTAAAGAGGAACACTGGCCTCTACTCAACACCAAGCTCAAGCTACCATTCTCATCATCTCAACCGAGCTGCAAGGTAAGTAGGTGAGTGTTTCAATTCGATATCCCTGTGTTTGTTTCTCTTGCAGGTTTAGACTTAGTTTATTTTCATTTAGTTCTTTCTTTTATCAAATCGAACACTAGTTTCCTTATTTGGTTTAATGAGCTCACATGTTAGACGCTCTGCTGTTTTGTTTCGAAGTTCTTGTTGTTTCTTGAGTCAGTTTGTAGTTTT
Organism: Isatis tinctoria; assembly: GCA_010577795.1. Classification (NCBI taxonomy): domain Eukaryota; kingdom Viridiplantae; phylum Streptophyta; class Magnoliopsida; order Brassicales; family Brassicaceae; genus Isatis; species Isatis tinctoria. Next base: position 23,707 of record VHIU01000374.1, on the reverse strand, counting down.
TCTTTTCTTGAGTCAGAACCCTATTGGTTCTAGCCGTCGGACTATTAATAAAGTCCTCCTGCGGCATTGTATCATTCAACCTTTTGCATATCAATAAACGAGAACTTTCAGTCAAGAAAACCCTAAGCTAGCGCCGCTTGCTTTCCTCTCTTGCCTAGTTGAGACCAGAGCCTCCTAGACCAGAGAATCGTGTTGTATCAAAGGCCTTACACAGCCTTTGTGGTGCACTTCGTTCCATTGTTTTATCTTCACAACCGGATCCTTTGAAGAGTAGCTTTTCAAACCGATCCAAACCCTTGTTGCGTGGTCTTCAAGACTGATTCCCTAGCCTTACAAGCCTGTGATAGCCGGTGCTTGTATCAAAATGGCAACAACAGACTCGGCCATGACCAAAACAAAGACTAAGAAATTAAAATAAACCTATGCTAATAACCGAACCTGAAATAAACCAAAGACAAGAAACTAGTTAGACAAATAATCGAATTGAACCGCTCACCTTGGTTTGGCCCTTAAGTTGGCGTGATGGTGAATAAGGCAAGTTCCTTGTTGGTTTGGAGAAGAGCTATTCCATTAGTTGGTCCGACTTGAATTGTATAAGCTTCCTCTTCATGGTCTTGGACCGTAGTCTTGAAGTTGTTGTCCTCCTTGTCTTGAATGCTTAGTAGAGCTTCAATAGCTTGGTTGAATTCTTCTCTTAGTACTCTAGTTCCTGACCTGGTCCGTGGTCCTTGTCTCATATGGGTACTTGAGCTTCGATGACCTCATCATTCCCTCCCCCTTGAAAGGTTCTGACCTCAGAACAGTTTCATCTGCATCATAAGGAACTAGATCAGCAACATTAAAAGTTGTAGACACATTGTACTCACCTGGCAGCTCCAGCTTGTAGGCATTGTCATTGATCTTTTCTGAAACTCGGAATGGTCCATCTCCTCTTGGTGCAAGCCTGGATTTTCTGTGTGTGGGAAATCGCTCATGTCTCATGTGTAGCCACACCCAGTCTCCAGGCTCAAATGTAAGCTCCTTTCGCCCTTTGTTAGCCTTGGACCTATACACTTCGGTCTTCTTCTCCAAGCTCTCTTTCACTTGTTGGTGGAGCTTCTTTACGAAGTTGGCTTTGCTCTCTGCATCTGGACTTGAATAGATAGCTTGTGGCAAAGTGATAAGATCTAAAGGGGTAATAGGATTAAATCCATACACAACTTCAAAGGGAGAATGGTCAGTAGCAGAGTGTTTGGCATGATTATAAGCGAATTCAATGAAAGGTAAACAACTCAACCAATTCTTAAGATTCTTACCAACCGTAGCTCTCAACAAGGTGGAGAGTGTCGTTTTTACTACCTCGGTTTGCCCATCTGTCTGAGGATGGCAAGTTGTAGAGAATAAGAGCTTGGTGCCAAGCTTCTTCCACAATGTCTTCCAGAAATGGCTTAGAAACTTGGTGTCACGATCAGAAACTATCGTTCTTGGCACTCCATGTAAGCGCACAACCTCCTTATAGAATAGATCAGCCGTTTGTATTGCATCATTGGTCTTTGCACATGGTATGAAATGTGCCATCTTGGAGAACCTGTCTACCACTACAAAAATGGAATCTTTGTGGTGTATCTTAGGCAAGCCTAGAACAAAGTCCATAGAAATGTCCACCCATGGTGCATTAGGAATTGGTAAAGGCATGTATAAACCGTTAGGATGTAACCTGGACTTGGCTTTCAGACATGTAATGCATTTGGCACATAGCTTCTCTACATCTCGTCTCATGTGCGGCCAGTAGAAGTGTTCCATCAATACGCTCAAAGTTTTGTCTCTCCCAAAATGCCCCATCAAACCTCCACCATGAGCTTCTCTCGTGATTAGTTCCCTCATGGAGCCTTGTGGGATGCACAAACGCTTCTCCTTGAATAGAAACCCTTCTTGTTGGTAGAAAACTCCAAAGGCGGCTTTAGTGGTGTCTTGATAGATGATATGATCCTGACCAACGATCAAGAGCATGAACCTGACCAACGATCAAGAGCATGAACCGGAGCATGTACCTGAGCTTGAACCTGAGGAAGGACTAAGCGAGCTTGTAGCTGAGGAAGAAGATCATCATGGAGCTACCCTGGAGCTTAACTGGAAGAGACAAGAACCTAAACCTCCCTGGCTTATGATCCAAGTCTGCTCAATCCAAATTCATGAGCTTAAATAGCATAAGGACTGGTAATACTATGTGTGCTCTTTTCCTTGTCGAGACCTTTTTCTCCTACCCTGGGTTTTGGGTCTTGGCAAGGTTTTTAACGAGGCCTTAGTATTACCCCACATCTGTCCTTGTGCTATTTCGAAGACCCAAGCCCAAGACTTATGCTTTTCAAATTCGAATTCCAAACTTGGTCTTCCCTCTTTATTACTTAGCTAGTTTCGAGACTCTTTATTATTGTGTGATTTCCGAGTTGGTCTTGGTGCCTGTACCAAGTTCCTTCTTTATATTCTCTTCTTCTCATTGTCGAAACTTATCTTTCTTTTTATCAAAAACTTTTCTAAAGAAGATCATCTCTCTTTGTGTGTAATATCAAAGGGAAACCCTTGTTGAATCTTTGTGTGTCATATCATCGATTCTTCAAGTTTGCTTGTTCAGATTCTTTGTGAGTCATATCAACGAGTTTGAACAAGTTTGTTAGCTTGAGACTTCCACATCTCTTGTTAGCATCCATCTCTATCTTCCTCCATCAAATCCCACTTCTATCTATCGCAAATCCATCTCAAATCCCTTCATCTCCCCATCGATTCCATCTCCATCTTCTTAAGTTTGTTCAAATCCATCATCCATCAAGTTCGTTCACACTCTTAGCATATCAAGGCTCTAAGATCCGGCTGGGGTCGTGTTAGGTGGTATCAGAGCAAAGCCTTGACCCAAAGCTAAGTGATTTCGTTTGATTTTTTGTTTATGACCTTTCATATTCTGAAGTGGATCTGTTCGTCTGATTGTTCGAATTGTTTTAAATTATTGGCTTGTTTGTTTTTCGCGATTCTAAGTGTTCCTGAAAGTAGATCGAGTCTAGTTTTTAGAAAAATTAGTTTCGTGGTTTTTGGAATCGATTTGATATTTCTTTCGGAATTTCTGTTTCGATCGGTCAAAACTGTTCTTAAGCGAATTGAATCTGTTTGATTTGTGTTTTGTTGTTGTCTCTTTGTTTCTTATGAACCACGACTTGATCTGTTCTGTTTCTGTGTTGAATCAGTGTGTTTTGTCGGTCTGTTGTGTTTTTCAAGTCGAGTTGCTTCTGATCTGTACGATTAGGTTTGAAGAATCTAAGTTTAGTGACTGTTCGAATTCTGATCTTGAACGAACCTGTTATTGTGCGGATTTTCATTATTAATTGGATCATCAGAAAATTGCGATTCCGATTGATTCTGAAACTAGGAGGATTTTAGTTTTTGTTAAAATTAGTTTCAGAATTTGTGAGTGCGAGTTGCTATTTTATTTCGTGCGATCTATCTGGGCTGTCGAATCTGTGTTCTGTGAAAGTTTGTTGTGTGTTTGAAGTTTCTGTGTGTTTCTTTTATTGTCTGCGGTTGTTTCTATCATAAGAACTTGTCACTGCTGTGTTTTGTGTCTTGTTTTCTCAGGTATGTCGAGGAAGGAACAACACCTAAAGCCCAAGCCACCAGACGACTTGAAGAGTTCAACATGGAGCAGTGAAGAAGACTATCTGGAGTGGGAGAAAAACTTGGAAATTCTGTTTACCTGCGACAACATCAAAGAGGAGAAACGATTAGCTTATGCAGTTGATCAGCTTCCAAGAAAAGTTCGTGCTTGGTGGAGACAAGAAAAAGAAGATCGCTGGTACTACAGAAAACCCAATGTCGACACTTGGAGAGAACTCAGGAGATTACTGAGAAGGAAATATGCTCCAGAGTATCACAGCCACCTGAAGCAAATGCATGCCTCAAATAAAGACAAGGAGAAAAGCTACACGGTTTCTAAGGATCCAAGAGATAAGAGGACCACTTCAGCTGATCATAACAAAGAAACTGACAACAAGAACAAAGATCTGTATGAGGAGGAGATCAAAGCTCGAATGTTACAGATCTTGAATGATTTCTCTAGACAAAAACGTCAGCAGAACTCAAAGAAGAAGCCATCAAGTGTTCAAACCGATCAGGAAAACTCAACGGAATTAGAATCTAATTCACCTCCGCCTGAATCTCAAGGGAAGCACACTCAAGATAAGTCTTCTAACACTAAGAACCTAAGTGAAACTACTTGTTTTAAGTGCAAGAACAGTGGTCATTATGCTAGAGTTTGTCCAGCTAAAAGAAAACCACATGTTGCATCCCTAGAACCGCAAGAAAGTAATGCTGAAACTAGTAATGATTCGGTTGATGATTTTAGTACTTTCACTTCTGGTATGAATCACTTGTCTTGGTCAAAGGACGTTGATGCAGGATCAGGTACTGAAGAAGAGCAACTGAATATATCTCTGGACATACAAGCGGAGCTCGTAAGCAAAGAAGAAGAACAAGCTGAAACCGATTCTCAATCCAACTTCTCAAAGAATTTGCCTGCAGCTAAGTGTGATCTTTTCCTTACTCAATCTGATTTTGAGCTTGAAAAACTAACCTTTTTAGAGCCGGTCCAACCGAGCAGTGTTGAGTTTATTTCACAGGTCTTAGAAGAAGAATCACAAGGAGATACGCCAAGGAGTTTGGCAACGGATCAACACGAGGAGCAGCCAATCCTTTTCAATCCAGAACCGTTTCTATTGCCAGCTGCTTATGAATCTCCAAGAAAGCACTGTAAGAAAACTGAGTTGAGTAGAACTGAACCAAAGTTGTTTATGCTGATTTCTGCTAAAGAAGAGAAACGTTTTGGATTAGAAGCTGTCAAGGAATTTCATGTTTCCAACTCTCTTTTTAATAAACTGTTTTCAGCTTCTGAGATATTTTCTTGTGAAAAGTTCTTTAGGCCAAACGATTTTCCCTTTTATAAGTTGCTTGAATTTGAACCTGCTTTGAGAATTTCTTTGTTTAGAAACATTTTTGAGCTGTTTGGAACTAAGACAGAGTTTGCAATGGTTAATCACCTTTCTTTAGATGCATTGAACAAAGAAAACGTGAATGCATTTGCTGCTAGCGAGTTGGTTGATATAGATCATAGTTTCCATTGTTCTGTTCTTATATTTTCTTTTTCATGATTGATGCACTTGTTCTTTTCCATGAGTGTTCAGAAAGGAAATACAGGAACCTTGGACGTTTGGGCGATCAAAGAAAAGCCCCCAGATATAAGTCTTCAGATTACAAGTACCTATCTTGGAAAAGCAACAACACGCTCAAGGAGACTTCAAAGGGAAGAAGATAGGCGATTCAAACCACCAGATTGGGAGCAACATCAACCTATCAACCGTTTCTTTTTGATCAAAGAAAATCCTCCAGATGCACATTACAAGCCCACGCTTTTGTCAGGTATGAACCATGCTTGTTTGAGTTCTGATATTACTAATCTTGTTCCTTTCTGTGTAGATGGTCCGGATTTGAGGACAAATCCTTTCAAAGGAGGAGGGGATGATATGATCCTGACCAACGATCAAGAGCATGAACCTGACCAACGATCAAGAGCATGAACCGGAGCATGTACCTGAGCTTGAACCTGAGGAAGGACTAAGCGAGCTTGTAGCTGAGGAAGAAGATCATCATGGAGCTACCCTGGAGCTTAACTGGAAGAGACAAGAACCTAAACCTCCCTGGCTTATGATCCAAGTCTGCTCAATCCAAATTCATGAGCTTAAATAGCATAAGGACTGGTAATACTATGTGTGCTCTTTTCCTTGTCGAGACCTTTTTCTCCTACCCTGGGTTTTGGGTCTTGGCAAGGTTTTTAACGAGGCCTTAGTATTACCCCACATCTGTCCTTGTGCTATTTCGAAGACCCAAGCCCAAGACTTATGCTTTTCAAATTCGAATTCCAAACTTGGTCTTCCCTCTTTATTACTTAGCTAGTTTCGAGACTCTTTATTATTGTGTGATTTCCGAGTTGGTCTTGGTGCCTGTACCAAGTTCCTTCTTTATATTCTCTTCTTCTCATTGTCGAAACTTATCTTTCTTTTTATCAAAAACTTTTCTAAAGAAGATCATCTCTCTTTGTGTGTAATATCAAAGGGAAACCCTTGTTGAATCTTTGTGTGTCATATCATCGATTCTTCAAGTTTGCTTGTTCAGATTCTTTGTGAGTCATATCAATGAGTTTGAACAAGTTTGTTAGCTTGAGACTTCCACATCTCTTGTTAGCATCCATCTCTATCTTCCTCCATCAAATCCCACTTCTATCTATCGCAAATCCATCTCAAATCCCTTCATCTCCCCATCGATTCCATCTCCATCTTCTTAAGTTTGTTCAAATCCATCATCCATCAAGTTCGTTCACACTCTTAGCATATCAAGGCTCTAAGATCCGGCTGGGGTCGTGTTAATAGAGCTCTTGAAAGTCTGGATCAGTCTCATATGCCTCCTTGATATGCTCAAACCCCATGATCTTAGCTTCCATGGTTGAGATGAGAGCGTACCGCCTTGAAAGAGCATCGGCCACCACATTCTTCTTTCCCTTTTTGTACTTGATAACGTATGGGAAGGTCTCCACAAACTCCAACCACCTAGCATGCCTCTTCTTAAGTGTAGTCTGGCCTCTTAAGTGCTTAAGTGTCTCGTGGTCAGTGTGGATAACAAACTCCTTGGACAACAAGTAATGTTGCCATGTCTCCAACGATCTCACCAGTGCGTAAAGCTCCTTATCATAGGTTGGGTAGTTGATGGTTGCTCCAGTTAGCTTCTCACTGAAGTAAGCTACGGGTTTGCCTCCTTGTGTTAAGACTGCTCCTATCCCGGTACCTGATGCATCACATTCAATCTCAAAGGGTTTATCAAAGTTAGGAAGTACTAAAACTGGTGCTTGAGTCAAGCTCTCCTTGAGCTTCTTGAATGCGTCTTCTTGAGCTGGTCCCCATGTGAAGGCAATATCCTTCTTGATCACAGACGTCAAAGGCGTTGACGAAATCCTTGACGAAACGCCTATAAAAACTAGCCAACCCATGAAAACTCCTGACATGTCCGATTGTAGAAGGTGTTGGCCACTCTTGAATGGCTTTGATCTTCTCTTCATCCACCTTAAGTCCCTGTGAACTCACAACAAACCCTAAAAACACCAATTGATCAGTGCAGAAAATGCATTTCTTAAGGTTTGCAAACAACCTTTCTCGCCTAAGTGTTTCCAATACTTGTTCCAGATGGCTAACATGGTCAGTTAAGCAATGGCTATAGATAAGGATATCATCAGAATAAACCACTACAAATTTACAAATGTAAGCCCTTAGAACCTGGTTCATGAGTCGCATGAAGGTGCTTGGTGCGTTGGTAAGACCAAATGGCATTACAAGCCATTCGTATAGACCTTGTTTGGTCTTGAAGGCAGTCTTCCACTCATCCCCTTCCTTCATTCTGACTTGGTGGTATCCGCTTTTCAAGTCTATTTTAGAGAGATTGTAGCTCCACTCAGTTCATCTAGCATGTCATCTAGCCTTGGAATCGGATGTCTATACTTGATGGTGATGTTGTTGATGGCTCGGCAGTCCACACACATTCGCCAAGTGCCATCCTTCTTTGGTACTAATAAAACAGGCACGGCACAAGGGCTGAGACTCTCCCTGATGTAACCTTTGGTCATGAGCTCCTGAACCTGAGCTTCCAACTCTTTAGCCTCCTCCGGGTTTACTCTATAAGCGGTCGGTTAGGTATGGGTGCTCCAGGTACAAAATCAATCTGATGCTCAATCCCTCTAATAGGTGGAAGTCCTGGTGGCATCTCCTCAGGAAAGACGTCTTTATACTTCTCCAATAGCTGGTTCATCTCGTTTGGCAGCTCCGAATTCGTGTCTTCACCTGAAAAATAGCTTTCTCTAAAGATCATGAGTAATACCTGTTGTTTGTGTTCAATAGATTTAAGAACACTACTAGGAGAAAAAAACAAACTAGTTTTACTTAGCTTAAATCCCTGGTCCATGGCTTGTTGCATCTGGTGTATTTCAGCTGGTGTAAGAGGCGCCAGATTATGCTTCTTCCCATTGTGTGTGAAAGAGTAATAGTTGGTGCGACCATTGTGTAAGGTCTCTTTGTCGAATTGCCAAGGCCTCCCAAGTAGAAGATGCCCAGCTTGCATTGGTACCACATCACACTTGACTTGATCACTATACTTCCCAATGCTGAATGATACAACTACTTGTTCCGCAATCCTCACCTCCGTGGAGTCATTGAGCCATCTTAAACGATACGGCTTTGGATGCTTGTCTTCTCAAGACCTAACTTATCCACAAGTTACTTGCTAGCTACGTTAGTGCAAGAGCCTCCATCAATAATGAGACTACATACCTTGTTACTTACGCTACATCTTGTATGAAAGATGTTTTCCCTCTGAATGGTTTCAGGATCATACAAGGCACTGAGAGCTCTCCGATTACCAAGACCTCACCAACTTCAGGGTAGTCGGTATCTCTTCTTCAGAACCGGCGACTCTACATCAGCTTCATCCGCGGATTCGTACTCTCCATTGTCACTCAAGAACATCACCCTTTGATTTGGACACTCTCTGGCGTAATGCCCCTTTCCCTGACATTTGAAACAAGTAATGTCTCTAGATCGTGGGTTAGGAGTCTTACCTTGCTCAGGTTGAGCCGGTGTAGATGGTCCAGCAGTTGATTTCTTGAAACGGTTATCCACTTCAGGAGTCTTTCCTTTGTCTTGCGGTTTGGTGTATGATTGGTTCCATGTGGATTTATTTCGTGAAGAGTTGGCCTTCTTCTTAGCTTGTTGCTCGGCCTGTATGGCAAAGTGTAACAAGTCTTCCATGTGCTCATAGTTTTGCCACTCCACTTTCCTAGCTATCTTGTCATTGAGACCATCTACGAATTGTGCCATCAAAGTCTCCTCCGAATCTTGAAGCTCCAATCGGTTCTTGGTGGTTTCAAACTCCTCATAGTACTCTTCAACAGTCTTAGATCCCTGCGAAAGTTTTCTAAAACGTTTTTGTAAGTCTCTCAAATAATAGTGGGAATGTACCTCTTGCGTAGGTGATATGTCATGTCTTCCCAAGTCGTGATTGCTCCTCTTCTCTGTCTCCTACGTTCAGAGACTTCTCTATCCCACCAAGTGAGAGCATTGTCCGTGAATTGAGCTGCAGCTAGGGTAACCTTCTTGGTCTCCGAGTATTGGTAGTAGTCAAATATATGCTCCATCCTTCTTTCCCAATCCATGTATGCCTCGGGGTTAACCTTTCCAGCAAAGGTAGGTGGAGTAAGCTTGATGTCTCTACCTCCACGTCTATCCTCATCTCTGCCTCGGTCTCTGTCTCGATCTCGGCTCCTATCTCTTCCTCGGTTTCCTCCTTGCCCGCGTGGGTCTTGTCTCCGATCGTTCCCATTAGGTGGATCATCCTCAAGGTGTGGCATGTCCTCATCAGTTGAGTCTTCCTCTCTTGTCTCAAGTTGCGTCTAGGGTTTTGAACACTCGTCGGTGGAAAGGCACTTGTTGTTGCCTTTGCTCTATTTGAGTAATCGCTCGGTTATGCCTCTCATGGCATCAAGGAGCTGGTTCATCTGCAGCTGCGTGTGTTGGCTTCCTCTCCCATGTCTCCTGCACACACGAACACTAAAGGATCAAGTGCAAACGGGTTCTCACAAAAATATCAAACAAGAAAAACGAAAAAGGAAAATTACTCAACCGCTAAATGGAAATATGCAAACAATGAATGATTATCTTGTGCAACACGGAATGGAACAATTTGAAAAAAAAAAGGAAATATGGTTTTGGTTTACTTTTTTTTTTTTTAACTGAATGCAACTAAGGAAAAATAGATGGTACACCCTAGACCTAGTCGAATACAAGCAAAGAGTAGGCGGCTATGGATGAACACTCTGACAAGAACTAACAATACACGAATCCTTTTTATGGTTTTTCTTTGGTAATGCAAATGATAGAAACAAAAACTAAGAATGATTTTTTTTTTGATTTAAGATGCAAGCAAACGAACAAGACAAAATGAAAAAGAAACAAGAGATCCGATCAACCTGATGTGAATCCAAAGGCAGGAACCTTTGGCTCTGATACCAGATGATACGGGCACAAGGGCTGAGATAGGTTGATGGATCCGAGCTGTTGGTTGTATAACTCTCCCAACTCGAACAAGGAATGGATACGAAGTGGATTGATGATGGAACTTGACCAGTTGGTTGTGTAACTCTCTCTGGTTAAGTCTTTGGATGGAATGGACAAGAGAACAAGGTGGAATCGATGTCACCACAAAGCTTTATGGACTAAGCTTTGATAAGACAGAACAAGAGATGGCTTCACACGATCTCTCTTTGCAAGAACAAGAGCTTGCGGCTGCTTCAATGAAGAAGAAAGTTCGGTTGTTTATTGATCTAGGTTAAAAGATACACGGCTGCTTAGAGGGGACTTTATAAGAGTCCAATGCAGCTTTGCCCTTCTAGGGGTCTTGAAGCAAAACGACAATACATTGACTCTACTAGGACTTTCTATAAATGGCAACAACAGACTCGGCCATGACCAAAACAAAGACTAAGAAATTAAAATAAACCTATGCTAATAATCGAACCTGAAATAAACCAAAGACAAGAAACTAGTTAGACAAATAATCGAATTGAACCGCTCACCTTGGTTTGGCCCTTAAGTTGGCGTGATGGTGAATAAGGAAAGTTCCTTGTGGTTTGGAGAAGAGCTATTCCATTAGTTGGTCCGACTTGAATTGTATAAGCTTCCTCTCATGGTCTTGGACCGTAGTCTTGAAGTTGTTGTCCTCCTTGTCTTGAATGCTTAGTAGAGCTTCAATATCTTGGTTGAATTCTTCTCTTAGTACTCTAGTTCCTGACCTGGTCCGTGGTCCTTGTCTCATTATGGGTACTTGAGCTTCGATGACCTCATCACCAAATATGCGTTCTGAGCTTTTATAAGGTACACATTAAAGTTCTCTTTTGGAACACAAACTTGTATCCCATGCTTCGCGTTCTATCTTTATAAGAAGTTTTGGAAAAATAGTTTTGTTTAGAAACATCATAGGACATTTTTTGGACCCCAAATATGCTTTCTAAGCTTTTATAAGGTACACATTAATGTTTTCCTTTGGAACACAAACTTGTATACCATGCTTCGCGTTCTACCTTATTAAGAAGTTTTGCGAAAATAGTTTTGTTTAGAAACCTCAAAGGACATTTTGTGGATCCCAAATATGCATTTTAAGCTTTTATAAGGTATATATTAAAGTTCTCTTTTGGAACACAAACTCGTATCCCATGCTTCGCGTTCTATTTTTACAAGAAGTTTTGCGAAAATAGTTTTGCTTAGAAACCTCGTAAGACATTTTTTGGACCCCAAATATGCTTTCTAAGCTTTTTTAAGGTACACATTAAAGTTCTCTTTTGGAACACAAACTTGTATCCCATGCTTCGCGTTCTATCTTTATTAGAAGTTTTGGGAAAATAGTTTTGTTTAGAAACCTCATAGGACATTTTTTGGACCCCAAATATGCTTTCAAAGCTTTTATAAGGTACACATTAAAGTTCTCTTTTGGAACACAAAATTGTATCCCATGCTTCGCGTTCTATTTTTACAAGAAGTTTTGCGAAAATAGTTTTGGTTAGAAACGTCATAGGATATTTTTTGGACCCCAAATATGCTTTCTAAGCTTTTATAAGGTACACATTAAAGTTCTCTTTAGGAACACATATCAGTTTTAATAAAGCGGAAGGTGTAAGTGATTGAAGTATAAGTTTAAGTGAGGAATCGAAATGAAGAATGAAGTATGAATAACAAGTGAAGAATCGTTTGAGAGAGAGAGAGTTTGTGAAAGGGTGAGTTTTTTCCCTTGGTCTTTTGTTACATACAATTAATCACATTATATAGACAAGTAAGTAAACAAGGGAAACAATTCAAATTTGAATTAGGTTGATGATGAAAGAGGGAGCAGCCGAAAGTAACTCTGCCCCACTTGGTCTCTTTGTCTTGACCACCTTCATTTGAAATACCATTAAGCGCTTCACATGGTTTGTGAAGACCTTCTAGAAGTTAATCTTATGTGTTTGGATACACACTTGGTAATGTCACACAAGAGGAGATCGTTTATGATTGATAAGAAACGATTCTCTCTTCTTCTTTTCTTCAATACTCCCCTTCAAGCTTAAACCGAGAATGGGTTAAGCTTGGGACTATGTAGATTCACCTCGTTAAAAACCTCCATGTAGCAAAACCTCGTGGGACAAAAACTCTATGTAGGAAAAGAGTGTGAACCTCATTGTTTAGGGTCTTCAAATCGTTTTTGTGTGTGGTCCATGAGTCCAAGTTTCTCATGGATGTATTCACATGTCTTCAAGGTAGCCGCCTTAGTAAAGATATCGGCCAACTGCTCTGAACTCCGTGTATAGCAAGGTAAGATAACTCCTAATTGCATCTGCTCTCTCACCTTGTGACAATCCACTTCAATATGCTTGGTTCTTTCATGGAAAACCGAGTTTGAAGCTATGTGGATAGCAGCCTGATTATCACAGTGCATTGTGATTGGAAGCTGTGTCTTGATTCCCAAGTCTTCCAACAACATTTTCAGCCACATCAATTCAGTTGTCAATCTCCTCATTGCTCTATATTCTGCCTCGGTACTAGAACATGAAACGATCTTCTGTTTCTTGCTCTTCCACGTGACTAGATTGCCTCCAACAAATGTACAATAGCCTGTTGTTGATCTCCTATCATTTCTGTCACCAGCCCAATCAGCATCACAGTAACCGACTATGCTTGAGCTTCCATTACATCCCATCCAAAGGCCTCGTTCTGATGTTCCCTTCAGATATCGCAAAATCCGGTTCATCATACTCCAATGGGACATCATTGGCTCTTGCATGTGCTGACTGACCTGATTCACAGCAAAACACAAGTCAGGACGAGTGAGAGTAAGATATATCAACTTACCAACAAGCCTTCTGTATAGTTTAGCATCTCCAAATGGTTGATCATCCTCGTTTTCTCCTTTTTGGTGTACTTTGTATGCATCTTCAATGGGAGTCTTAATTGATGTCTCCTCCTGTATTCCTGATTCACTTAAAAGATCAAGTATGTACTTTCTTTGGGATAAGAAGAGACCTTCCTTTGATCTACATACTTCTATTCCAAGAAAGTACTTTAGCTCACCAAGATCTTTAATATCAAAAACAGAATTTAAATAAGCCTTAGTGATTTGGATACTAACCTTGTCATTCCCTGATATGATGATATCATCAACATATATGAGAATGACTACAATACCTTCTTGGCTTTGCATAGTGAACAAAGTATGATCAGCTTCAGACCTCTTGAATCCACGATCAAGTAAGGTGAAGCTCAGTTTTCTATACCATGCTCTTGGAGATTGCTTTAAGCCGTAAATTGCTTTTCTCAGCCTAAGTACTTTTCCTGGTTGTATACTGTCTTCAAGACCTGGTGGTGGTGTCATATAGACCTCTTCTTCCAGCTCCCCTTGAAGAAAAGCATTCTTCACATCCATTTGCCACAATTCCCACTCCAAGTTTGTTGCAAGTGAAAGTACAACTCGGACTGTGTGTAACTTGGCTACTGGAGCAAAGGTATCACGATAATCCTCTCCATAGGTCTGTGTAAATCCTCTTGCAACCAGCCTTGCCTTGTATCTCTCAATTGCTCCATCACTCTTATACTTGATTGTAAAAACCCATCTTGAACTGACTGTCTTCTTTCCCTTAGGCAGATCAGCTTCATCCCAAGTATGATTCTTGATCATAGCACCTGTTTCTTCTCCACACTCATCTCTCCATACCTTGTGTTCTTTGGCTTCTTCATAAGTCTTTGGTACATCTTCTTGATCAAGAATACTTATGAACACTTGATGTTCCTCAGGAAAATGCGCAAAAGAACACACTGCTTGTGTTGGATGAGCTTCTGCTTGGGAATTGTAGTATACTCTTGTATTTACCCAATTAGATGGATCCTTTCTGATCCTTTGACTTCTTCTTAATGCAACAGGCTGGTCAGCCACCGCTTGTTCTTCCATTGGCACAGGTTGATCAGCCGCTACTTGTGATGGTTCCTCATTTGTTAGAACTGGAGCCTCCTCATTTGCTTCTTCATGATCTTCTTGATCTTCACAAGCTTGATCATGACCAGTGTCATTGATATTCTCCCCTTCAGGATCAAGCGGAACTGAAGTAGGTGAAGAAGATGGAGATGGCATTGATATTCCCAAGTTCTCAAAGAGCATTCGTAAGTTAGTAGCTCTGTCAGACTGAGATTGGGCAAGATTCTCCAAGCTGGGCCAATCCTTTTCAGTGTAGTAGCCTTTCTCTTCTAAGAACTTCACATCACGTGAGACCATAACTTTGCCAGTTTCAGGTACCACACACTTGTATCCTTTCTGAGTAGTAGAGTATCCAATGAACATACTCTTTACACTCTTAGCTTCCAGCTTGTTGCGGTTCTCCCCTGGAACTAAAACAAAAGCCACACAACCAAACACTCGTAAGTGATCAATAACAGGTTTAGTTTTATTGAGTACCTCAAATGGTGAAATATCATGAAGGACTTTTGTTGGTGTCCTATTAATCAAATAGCAGGCCGTGACTACAGCATCTCCCCAATATCTCTTTGGTACATTTGTATGAAACATCATAGAGTGAGCCACTTCCATGAGATGTCTATTCTTCCTTTCAGCTACTCCATTTTGTTGTGGAGTATAGGGGCAACTAGTTTGATGAATGATCCCTTTTTGGATATAAATTGCTTGAAGGCATTACTTGTATATTCACCACCATTATCTGAACGAAAAATTTTAATTTTAGCATTATAATGATTGGTAACATAAGCATGGAAACTAACAAATGCCTCAAGCACACGATCCTTAGATGGAAGCAATGTTAGCCATGTATATTTTGATTTTTCATCAATGAAAGTAACAAAGTACTTATGATTATCCCTAGATATGCATGGTGAAGTCCAAACATCTGAATGGATCAAATCAAAACAATTTTCATATAAAGTAGATGATTTAGGAAAAACAGTCTTGCAATGTTTGCCAAGAATACACGCTTCACAATCCTCATTTTGAAATTGAATGCTAGGCAATACCAAGTTAAGAGCCATATGATGAGGGTGTCCTAATCTAGCATGCCAAATCGTATTATTTGAAACAGAAACATTAAAACTCAAATCGCATGATAAAGAAGAGGGTTTAGTGTCTTCAAGAACATATAAGTTCCCTTTAGTGGTTCCTTGTCCAAGACATCTGCTAGTCTCAATATCCTGAAACCAAAAATCATTAGCCCCAAATATAGCATAACAATTTAAATCAGAGGTAGCCTTTCTAACTGATAACAAATTTGATTTAAAAGTTGGCATATAGAAGGCTGAAGTTTCTTTATCAAACAATTTTAAATCCCCAATTCCTTCTATCTTAACATTATCTCCATTTGCAATACTAACATGCCCTAAAGCCGGTTTAATATTGTCCATAAGTTTAGCATCACTAATCATGTGATGACTAGCTCCAGAATCAACTACCAGTGGTTTAACACTATCCATCATCCTAGCATTGCTACAAGAAATTCCAGGCTTAACTATCGAGGGCATATCTATCCAGTTAACATTGCTACAAGAAGTATGAATACTTATGGGCTTAGCAATGTTACCAGATTCCTTAAGCGCTTTGATAAGAACATCAAGGTCTGATTTCTTCACAAAGTCTGATGATGCAGTCATTGCCGCACCTCCAGAGTGTGAAGCGTTACCTTGTTCCTTAGTTCCAGATGGTCCAGCTGCTGTATGGGCCTTGTGGTTATCTTTCCACTTATTCTGACCAGAGTTGGTGTCCCACCGGTTTGTACTTTGCCTAAGATGTGGATACAGCGTCCAACACTTCTCCTTAGTGTGGCCAATCTTCTTGCAATATTCACATACCACTTGATGTGAGTTTCTGTAGTATGTCTTATTAGCACTCGCTTGTAAGACATTTGTTTGTTCTGCTTTGTTGGCCAGAACAAGTTCTCCACCTTTTCCTCCAATAAGACCAAGTGAACCTTGTTCTTTTTGAATTTGAGCGCACACCTCCTCTAAGCTTGGAAGCTTTGCGCCTCTTAGGATATGCTTAATCAAATCGTTGTGATGGATTTAGCACCATAAGAAGAGCAAACACCCTGTCTTGTTCTCGCTTTCATTGAGAATACTTGCTTCAAGTGTGGGTGGCCTCAGCATCTCCAGTTCAGCCCAAAGAGATCTAAACTTGCCAAAGAACTTGTTGAACTCCATGTCTCCTTGGCTTAAATCGTTAATGGCTCTCTTGACTTCAAAGATTCTAGTGAGATTAGAGACATTTCCGAACACATTCTTCAAGGTGTTCCATAGCTCCTTTGCTCCTTCACAATAGGAGTAAGCTTCAAGAACCGATACATCCAAGGAAGCCTGAAGAATAGCTAACACGGCTTGGTCCTCTTGAAACCACTTGTTGGTGTTCACCAAGGCCGCTTCATTTTCTTCAGTTTGGTCACCGGTTAACTCTTCAACATGGCTCCAAACACCACGACCACATAGAACAGCTTTCGCGGTTCTAGCCCAAAGAAAGATTTTCTCCTCCTTTGAGAGTCACCGGAAGCACAACATTCTTTCCTTCTTCCAAACTCATCGTTTCAAGTAAGAACAGACCTTTTACTCAGTGAACAATTTGGTAAAAGAGACTGAGAAAGCAATTGAAACGAAAATAAGAGTTCTGAAGGAAAAGATATTTTAAGCTTAATAACGGTTTAAGAACAAACTTCAAAGAACAAGATGAAGTTTTTCAAGAACCGCTTTAAGATCAAGATCAAAGAGTGTTTTAAACACAGAAAAAAAGAAAGAGCTAGGTTCGTAAACAATGCTCTGATACCATATCAGTTTTAATAAAGCGGAAGGTGTAAGTGATTGAAGTATAAGTTTAAGTGAGGAATCAAAATGAAGAATGAAGTATGAATAACAAGTGAAGAATCGTTTGAGAGAGAGAGAGAGAGTTTGTGAAAGGGTGAGTTTTTTCCCTTGGTCTTTTGTTACATACAATTAATCACATTATATAGACAAGTAAGTAAACAAGGGAAACAATTCAAATTTGAATTAGGTTGATGATGAAAGAGGGAGCAGCCGAAAGTAACTCTGCCCCACTTGGTCTCTTTGTCTTGACCACCTTCATTTGAAATACCATTAAGCGCTTCACATGGTTTGTGAAGACCTTCTAGAAGTTAATCTTATGTGTTTGGATACACACTTGGTAATGTCACACAAGAGGAGATCGTTTATGATTGATAAGAAACGATTCTCTCTTCTTCTTTTCTTCAATAACACAAACTTTTATCCCATGCTTCACGTTCTACCTTTATAAGAAGTTTTGCGAAAATAGTTTTGCTTAGAAACCTCATAAGACATTTTTTGGACCCCAAATATGCTTCTAAACCTTTTATAAGGTACACATTAAAGTGCCTTTTGGAACACAAACTTGTATCCCATGCTTCGCGTTCTACCTTTACAAGAAGTTTTGCAAAAATAGTTTTACTTAGAAACATCGTAGGACATTTTGTGGACCCCAAATATGCTTTCTAAGCTTTTATAAGGTACACATTAAATTGCTCTTTTGGAACACAAACTGTATCCCATGCTTCGCGTTCTACCTTTACAGAAAATTTGCAAAAATAGTTTTGCTTAGAAACCTCATAGGACATTTTGTGGACCCCAAATATGCTTTCTAAGCTTTTATAAGGTACACATTAAATTGCTCTTTTGGAACACAAACTTGTATCACATGCTTCGCGTTCTACCTTTACAAGAAGTTTTGCAAAAATAGTTTTGCTTAGAAACCTCATAGGACATTTTTTGGACCCCAACTATGCTTTCTAAGCTTTTATAAGGTACACATTTAAGTTCTCTTTTGGAACACAAACTTGTATCCCATGCTTCGCGTCCAATCTTTATAAGAAGTTTTTGGAAAATAGTTTTGGTTAAAAACATCATCGGACATTGTTTGGACCCCAAATATGCTTTCTAAGCTTTTATAAGGTACACATTAAAGTTCGCCTTTGGAACACAAACTTGTATCTCATGCTTCGCGTTCTACCTTATTAAGAAGTTTTGCGAAAATAGTTTTGCTTAGAAACCTCATAAGACATTTTTTGGACCCCAAATATGCTTTCTAAGCTTTTATAAGGTACACATTAAAGTTCTCTTTTGGAACACAAACTTGTATCCCATGCTTCGCGTTCTACCTTTATAAGAAGTTTTGCGAAAATAGTTTTGCTTAGAAACCTCATAGGACATTTTTTGGACCCCAAATATGCTTTCTAAGCTTTTATAAGGTACACATTAAAGTTCTCTTTTGGAACACAAACTTGTATCACATGCTTCGCGCTCTACCGTTATATGAAGTCTTGCGAAAATAGTTTTGTTTACAAACCTCATAGGACATTTTTTGGTCCCCAAATATACGTTCTGAGCTTTTATAAGGTACACATTAAAGTTCTCTTTTGGAACACAAACTTGTATCCCATGCTTCGCGTTCTATCTTTATAAGAAGTTTTGGAAAATAGTTTTGTTTATAAACATCATAGGACATTTTTTGGACCCCAAATATGCTTTCTAAGCTTTTATAAGGTACACATTAATGTTTTCCTTTGGAACACAAACTTGTATACCATGCTTCGCGTTCTACCTACTAAGAAGTTTTGCGAAAATAGTTTTGTTTAGAAACCTCAAAGGACATTTTGTGGATCCCAAATATGCATTTTAAGCTTTTATAAGGTATATATTAAGTTCTCTTTTGGAACACAAACTCGTATCCCATGCTTCGCGTTCTATTTTTACAAGAAGTTTTGCGAAAATAGTTTTGCTTAGAAACCTCGTAAGAATTTTTGGACCCCAATATGCTTTCTAAGCTTTTTAAGGTACACATTAAAGTTCTCTTTTGGAACACAAACTTGTATCCCATGCTTCGCGTTCTATCTTTATTAGAAGTTTTGGGAAAATAGTTTTGTTAGAAACCTCATAGGACATTTTTTGACCCCAAATATGCTTTCAAAGCTTTTATAAGGTACACATTAAAGTTCTCTTTTGGAACACAAACTTGTATCCCATGCTTCGCGTTCTATTTTTACAAGAAGTTTTGCGAAAATAGTTTTGGTTAGAAACGTCATAGGATATGTTTTGGACCCCAAATATGCTTTCTAAGCTTTTATAAGGTACACATTAAAGTTCTCTTTTGGAACACAAACTTTTATCCCATGCTTCGCGTTCTATTTTTACAAGAAGTTTTGCGAAAATAGTTTTGCCTAGAAACGTCATAGGATTTTTTTGGACCCCAAATATGCTTTTTAAGCTTTTATAAGGTACACATTAAAGTGCCCTTTTGGAACACAAACTTGTATCCCATGCTTCGCGTTCTACCTTTACAAGAAGTTTTGCGAAAATAGTTTTCCTTAGAAACCTCGTAGGACATTTTGTGGACCCCAAATATGCTTTCTAAGCTTTTATAAGGTACACATTAAATTGCTCTTTTGGAACACAAACTTGTATCCCATGCTTCGCGTTCTACCTTTACAAGAAGTTTTGCAAAAATAGTTTTGCTTAGAAACCTCTTAGGACATTTTTTGGACCCAACTATGCTTTCTAAGCTTTTATAAGGTACACATTTAAGTTCTCTTTTGGAACACAAACTTGTATCCCATGCTTCGCGTCCAATCTTTATAAGAAGTTTTTGGAAAATATTTTTGGTTAAAAACATCATCGGACATTGTTTGGACCCCAAATATGCTTTCTAAGCTTTTATAAGGTACACATTAAAGTTCGCCTTTGGAACACAAACTTGTATCCCATGCTTCGCGTTCTACCTTATTAAGAAGTTTTGCGAAAATAGTTTTGCTTAGAAACCACATAAGACATTTTTTGGACCCCAAATATGTTTCTAAGCTTTTATAAGGTACACATTAAAGTTCTCTTTTGGAACACAAACTTGTATCCCATGCTTCACATTCTACCTTTATAAGAAGTTTTGAGAAAATAGTTTTCCTTAGAAACCAATTAAGACATTTTTTGGACCCCAAATATGCTTTATAAGCTTTTATAAGGTACACATTAAAGTTCTCTTTTGGAACACAAACTTGTATCCCATGCTTCGCGTTCTATCTTTATTAGAAGTTTTGGGAAAATAGTTTTGTTTAGAAACCTCATAGGACATTTTTTGGACCCCAAATATGCTTTCTAAGCTTTTATAAGGTACACATTAAAGTTCTCTTTGGAACACAAACTGTATCCCATGCTTCGCGTTCTACTTTATAAGAAGTTTTGCGAAAATAGTTTTGCTTAGAAACCTCATAGGACATTTTTTGGACCCCAAATATGCTTTCTAAGCTTTTATAAGGTACACATAAAGTTCTCTTTTGGAACACAAACTTGTATCACATGCTTCGCGCTCTACCGTTATATGAAGTCTTGCGAAAATAGTTTTTTTACAAAACCTCATAGGACATTTTTGGTCCCCAAATATGCGTTCTGAGCTTTTATAAGGTACACATTAAGTTCTCTTTTGGAACACAAACTTGTATCCCATGCTTCGCGTTCTATTTATAAGAAGTTGGGAAAAATAGTTGTTTAGAAACATCATAGGACATTTTTTGGACCCCAAATATGCTTTCTAAGCTTTTATAAGGTACACATTAATGTTTTCCTTTGGAACACAAACTTGTATACCATGCTTCGCGTTCTACCTTATTAAGAAGTTTTGCGAAAATAGTTTTGTTTAGAAACCTCAAAGGACATTTTGTGGATCCCAAATATGCATTTTAAGCTTTTATAAGGTATATATTAAAGTTCTCTTTTGGAACACAAACTTGTATCCCATGCTTCGCGTCCAATCTTTATAAGAAGTTTTTGGAAAATAGTTTTGGTTAAAAACATCATCGGACATTGTTTGGACCTCAAATATGCTTTCTAAGCTTTTATAAGGTACACATTAAAGTTCGGCTTTGGAACAAAAACTTGTATCCCATGCTTCGCGTTCTACCTTATTACGAAGTTTTGCGAAAATAGTTTTGCTTAGAAACCTCATAAGACATTTTTTGGACCCCAAATATGTTTCTAAGCTTTTATAAGGTACACATTAAAGTTCTCTTTTGGAACACAAACTTGTATTCCATGCTTCGCGTTCTATCTTTATAAGAAGTTTTGGAAAAATAGTTTTGTTTAGAAACATCATAGGACATTGTTTGGACCCCAAATACGCTTTCTAAGCTTTTATAAGGTACACATTAAAGTTCTCCTTTGGAACACAAACTTGTATCCCATGCTTCGCGTTTTACCTTATTAAGAAGTTTTGCGAAAATAGTTTTGTTTAGAAACCTCAAAGGACATTTTGTGTATCCCAAATACGATTTCTAAGCTTTTATAAGGTACACATTAAAGTTCTCTTTTGGAACACAAACTTGTATCCCATGCTTCGCGTTCTATCTTTATTAGAAGTTTTGGGAAAATAGTTTTGTTTAGAAACCTCATAAGACATTTTTGGACCCCAAATATGCTTTCTAAGCTTTTTTAAGGTACACATTAAAGTTCTCTTTTGGAACACAAACTTGTATCCCATGCTTCGCGTTCTATCTTTATTGGAAGTTTTGGGAAAATAGTTTTGTTTAGAAACCTCATAGGACATTTTTTGGACCCCAAATATGCTTTCTAAACTTTTATAAGGTACACATTAAAGTTCTACTTTGGAACACAAACTTGTATCCCATGCTTCGCGTTCTAATTTTACAAGAAGTTTTGCGAAAATAGTTTTGCTTAGAAACCTCATAGGATATTTTTTGGACCCCAAATATGCTTTCTAAGCTTTTATAAGGTACACATTAAAGGTTCTTTTGGAACAAAAACTTGTATCACATGCTTCGCGCTCTACCGTTATAGAAGTCTTGCGAAAATAGTTTTGTTTACAAACCTCATAGGACATTTTTTGGTCCCCAAATATGCGTTCTGAGCTTTTATAAGGTACACATTAAAGTTCTCTTTTGGAACACAAACTTGTATCCCATGCTTCGCGTTCTATCTTTATAAGAAGTTTTGGAAAAATAGTTTTGTTTAGAAACATCATAGGACATTTTTTGGACCCCAAATATGCTTTCTAAGCTTTTATAAGGTACACATTAATGTTTTCCTTTGGAACACAAACTTGTATACCATGCTTCGTGTTCTACCTTATTAAGAAGTTTTGCGAAAATAGTTTTGTTTAGAAACCTCAAAGGACATTTTGTGGATCCCAAATATGCATTTTAAGCTTTTATAAGGTATATATTAAAGTTCTCTTTTGGAACACAAACTTGTATCCCATGCTTCGCGTCCAATCTTTATAAGAAGTTTTTGGAAAATAGTTTTGGTTAAAAACATCATCGGACATTGTTTGGACCTCAAATATGCTTTCTAAGCTTTTATAAGGTACACATTAAAGTTCGGCTTTGGAACAAAAACTTGTATCCCATGCTTCGCGTTCTACCTTATTACGAAGTTTTGCGAAAATAGTTTTGCTTAGAAACCTCATAAGACATTTTTTGGACCCCAAATATGTTTCTAAGCTTTTATAAGGTACACATTAAAGTTCTCTTTTGGAACACAAACTTGTATTCCATGCTTCGCGTTCTATTTATTAAAAGTTTGGGAAAATAGTTTTGTTTAGAAACATCATAGGACATGTTTGGACCCCAAATACGCTTTCTAAGCTTTTATAAGGTACACATTAAGTTCCCTTTGGAACACAAAATTGTATCCCATGCTTCGCGTTTTACCTTATTAAGAAGTTTGCGAAAATAGTTTTGTTTAGAAACCTCAAAGGACATTTTGTGTTTATCCCAAATACGATTTCTAAGCTTTTATAAGGTACACATTAAAGTTCTCTTTTGGAACACAAACTTGTATCCCATGCTTCGCGTTCTATCTTTATTAGAAGTTTTGGGAAAATAGTTTTGTTTAGAAACCTCATAAGACATTTTTGGACCCCAAATATGCTTTCTAAGCTTTTTTAAGGTACACATTAAAGTTCTCTTTTGGAACACAAACTTGTATCCCATGCTTCGCGTTCTATCTTTATTGGAAGTTTGGGAGAAAATAGTTTTGTTTAGAAACCTCATAGGACATTTTTGGACCCCAAATAGCTTTCTAACTTTTATAAGGTACACATTAAAGTTCTACTTTGGAACACAAACTTGTATCCCATGCTTCGCGTTCTATTTTTACAAGAAGTTTTGCGAAAATAGTTTTGCTTAGAAACCTCATAGGATATTTTTTGGACCCCAAATATGCTTTCTAAGCTTTTATAAGGTACACATTAAAGTTCTCTTTTGGAACACAAACTTGTATCCCATGCTTCACGTTCTATAAGAAGTTTTGCGAAAATAGTTTTGCTTAGAAACATCATAACACATTTTTTGGACCCCAAATATGCTTTCTAAGCTTTTATAAGGTACACATTAAAGTTCTCTTTTGGAACACAAACTTGTATCCCATGCTTCGTGTTCTATCTTTATTAGAAGTTTTGGGAAAATAGTTTTGTTTAGAAACCTCATAGGACATTTTTTGGACCCCAAATATGCTTTCAAAGCTTTTAAAAGGTATACATTAAAGTTCTCTTT
>VHIU01000580.1:0-54628 GCA_010577795.1 Isatis tinctoria | reverse complement strand
GGTTTGTGAATCTAAACCCTAAACCCTAAATCTGAAACCCTAAACCCTAAATCATAAACCCTAAAACCTAAATTGTAAACCTTAAAAATTAAACTCTGAATTGTAAACCATAATAGAAGATTTGTCCTAAAAAAATATAAAAGTTTATAAAGCTTTATAAAATAGTGTAAAAATGAAAATGTCTTCTTTAGAAGTGCAAAACTGAAAAAGTGTACCAATGAAAGTGCATTTTTGAAATTTCCCCTAAGAATAATAATTAATTTTTTCTTGTT
Source organism: Isatis tinctoria (assembly GCA_010577795.1). Classification (NCBI taxonomy): domain Eukaryota; kingdom Viridiplantae; phylum Streptophyta; class Magnoliopsida; order Brassicales; family Brassicaceae; genus Isatis; species Isatis tinctoria. The sequence goes on along the minus strand of VHIU01000580.1, from coordinate 54,356 downwards.
TTATTTTGCTTTTTTTTTTAGGAAAGGAGAAGAATAAATGAATAATTATTAACTAAACTGTTTTGGGTTCAATTCGAATTCAAATTTTCATCTCCACGAAACTGAAAAAAGAATAATGATTGGAGTTAAGTAGAAAATTAAATTTCAACGTTGGATTGTACTTGTATTTTAAAGTCTGATTTGTATAGTCTAAAAGATAAAATTCATTAAAAATGTAACATAGTTGTGACCTGAATTTATTCAAATAAATTACAAATAGATAAATATTTAATTATTAACAAAAATAAAATAAAAAGTAAAAGGAAACTAGAATTAAATGAATATTAAAAGCTCTTAAAAAACACAACTGTTCACATTTCAGAAAATAATATTTTAACTTTTTTAAAAAAAACTTCATGTACTTCAAAATATAAACAAAAGATCAAAAAACAAAACAAAAAAAAAGCTAATTTAAAAAAAAGGTAAAAAGTTCAGTGTTTGAAATAGAATTTTGGGTGATATGTATAGAGAAAATTTTAGCGTCGGCCATCAATATCTAAGTTGGTGGAATATTGGTTACATTTGTTATATATGATCGGCTTTTGGAGGAATGAGATGTAATCATCTGATTGAATCAAAATCTGTCTGACCGGTAGGATTATCCTACGTACACATGTACTATTGTTTCAAAGGGCTTTAAAAGGGAGAACATGAAAGGCAAAGAACGTTAAACATCCCCAACACACACACACACAAAAAGCCGAAGCCATAGACCGTGAAAGGCAAAAGGATGGACCACAGTTGGCAAAGGCTGATGGGTTGAAACTACATGGGACATGATGGGCCAGGCCCAATTTTCAAATATGTCAGCATTGGAGGAACGTGGATTGACGATGGAGGAGGGAACACACTTCGGCGTTCGGCTATCCCTTCGGGTTTGGATTAGGGGTTTCGGACTTATAGAACCCATTGTGATAAGTTGATGTGTAATGTGTAAGTGGGTCGTCATATAACCCATTGTTCTATAAGTCCAAAAAACCCGAAAACCTGAAATACACATTACACGTCAACTTATCATAGCATTATTCCAATTAATTCAGTTCTAATATCGTAATTTTCTTTTCTTATTGTGAACAAGACAATGTAAATTTGGGGGTTGTACTAGTGTCCTTATAATTACATCACGACTCTGATAAATTTCATTATATTTTTTTGTTTTGTTTTTAGGAATATATATATCTATTCCATATTTCCATATTTTTCAAGATACTGTATTAATGTATTTTTTATATCTGTTTTTTTTTGTCAACCTTATCTGTTTATATAACCCGAGTTTGGGTTTCAGGTTACTGATTCTGATGGTCCGATTATCATCGGTACTATACGTCTATACTACTATCTAAACAACTTTTCTTCAAATAGAATATCTTCTTTTTACATAGGAAACCATTAATAAAAGACAATACAATCGTCGAACATTACTAATATACAATCACGATTAGACATGCTTAATAAAACATAAGAGGATCCTTATTTATATAAGTGCTGGCCTCATATACTGTATTTCACATAACCATACGTATTTTTTTTTTTTACCATATATCTTTGTTTAACATCTATATATCAATATATACATATATGTATATATCGAGGAATATTTTTTCTAGTTATCCCCAACCACCACCACCACCATTGTTATCGCCTCCAGGTCCATAGTTGTTGAAATCTTGTCTTGGGATGTAATGGTGGTTCTCCACGCTGCTTCTTGGGTGCTCTATTTTCTCAGTTGCATCTTCTTCTTTCCCTGTCATCTCTCGGGCTATTTTCTCGTTTTCTTGATTATTTTCTCGCGCAAATGTATTCCTCGCATCCGAACAAGAGCTTACCATGATCATCACCACTATGATGACAACCACAATATGCTTACGTTGTACCCCCATCTATGTTTTATATTATGAGCTGAAAAAGAAAAACAGACTGGTTTAGAAATGAAGAACGTAAGAGATCTTCTGAACTTATATGAAACCCTTGCAACTAATTTATACAAGCTTCGATCGATGGGATTAGTTATAAGTACCCTTACGAAGAAGAACATGGAGCGTTTAAGACATAGCACAAATATATATATATATATATATATATATATACATGCATGAAATATAAGATTTTTTTTACTATGTTAGGTTGACTAATTGAGAGTTGAGATATAGTTTAGAGATATACGATTTGGGGTTGATGGGACGGTCCTAGTTGCAAGGCAATCACAAATGGGAGAGGCCTTGATTGGGGAATTCGAAATAAATTGTGATTTCTTTTTCTTAAGAAGGAAAGTATTGTGATGGCAAAATGATGAAGGTGGTTGACAAATGGATGTCCATTATTGGCACTACAAATAGGGAAAATCCACGTTAATTTATGCATTAGCTAAATATCAAGTGGTGGTTTTTAAAAGTAACTATTCCTTTCATTTCGTATGTTGTATTCAAGCTATTTTTTTGTTTCATCGTTTTATATTTTTAATATAATTTTTAAAATATTCATATTTAAATTTTCACCCAAAACTTAATTTTTTTAATACAAATTATTATTATCTAATTAATAATACATTTAAAAGAACATAATTTTATACCTAATTTTTGTAAGATTTTGTAAAAATATTTTAAAGAACCTTTTTTTTATCCAAATCCGCTGCATAGTCATTGTCGCAGTAGCTTTTAACAAAAAATAAATCATTCCTTCTTGTAACATAGCTTCGACGTCTTAAGTAAGTGATTTATATATCTTGATATTCATTTCACCACTAACCAATGCTCCTTCGAATATTTACTCATGAATTTATAGACCAACCTCACAACATAAACTAGATCTGGCCTGGATCCAATCATTAAATACATCACATTTCTCAGTGTCTTTTGATAAGAAATGTTTTCCATCTCATGAATCTGGTCATGACCTTCTTTATGTGTTGCAGTCTTCAACTTGAAATGAATCTGTAATGGAGTTTCCATCAATTTAGAATTATCCATCCCAAAATTGCGTAAGAATCATAAAATATACCCTTCTTGTGAAATAAATAAGGTTCCATATTTACTCGATCTCTAACAATCTCCATTTCTAGTATCTTCTTTGGATCCCCGAGATTCTTTGTGTCGAACTCTAAATCCAACAGATTATTCAATTCATAAATATGATTCTTGTCTTTTGAAGCTATGATCAAGGTGTCATTCACGTATAGCAACAAATATACATGTTCTCCATTATATAGCTCCTTGTAATACACACAACTATAATACCCATATTGGTTGTAACCATTCACTTGCATGAAATCGTCGAACATTTTGTTCTTCTGTCATAGGGACTGTTTGGTCTCTTAAGTACCCAATTGCAATTTTTGTCCATTAACACCCACATTCTGTGATCTTCATGAGTGAAATCATTTCCTCGTATGATTTTTCTCACTATTTATTGAAAATCTTAGAACTTGAAAGATTAAAGATCAACTTATCTTTATTGATTTAGAAAACTTCTCAAAACTAAATCTCTCTCAACTCTCTTATAGAACACCTCTCCACATAGAGCTTCTTATATAGAGGTCTAGACAATTCTTAAACCTTCTAAGATTAGGAAACACAAACTTTTCCTTTTTTGTATTTTCCTTTTCTCTATTCTATCTCTAGATACATCTTTATCCTTAGATAGAATGTTTCCTTTTCTTTTGGAATTATCTAACATTCTCCCCCTTAATTCCAACTTGAATTTTAGGAAGATTGATGATCTGAACTCCAACTAGACTTCTCATTTCATTGAACTTGATCCTTGCCAATGGTTTAGTGAGAATGTTAGCCTTCTGCTCCACTCCCGGTACATGCTCAACTTCAATCTGATTGTTCTCCACACATTCTCGGATGAAGTGATACTTGGAGAGTATATGCTTACTCCTTCCATGGAAAACCGGATTCTTAGTGAGTGCAATGGCCGATTTATTGTCTATTCTTAGTACAGCTTTCTCCTCTGAACCAAGAATCTCACGTAGCAACTCCTTAAGCCATATAGCTTGCTTCGCGGCTTCTGTTGCTGCCATGAATTCTGCTTCACATGACGACAGTGCTACCGTGGGTTGCTTTTGTGATATCCATGTGATTGGTGATGAGGCCAGATAGAAGATGTGCTCTGACGTGCTTCTTCCATCATCGACATCAATGTTATGACTGCTGTCACTATATCCAATCACCTTACTCGATCCTTCTCTTTTAAAACAGAGTCCTAGGTTTGTAGTTCCTTTAACGTACCTCAAGACTTGTTTAAGAGCTTGACCGTGGGATGTTTGCGGGCTTTGCATATACCTGCTTAGAACGCCAACAACATACGCCAAGTCTGGCCTTGTGTGTAGCAAGTACCTCAGACATCCTATGGTTCTTCTGTAGGCTGTTGCGTCTATCTCAGGTTCTTTCTCTGCTTTTGAGATGTCAATTTTCGACTCCATTGGTGTCTGAGTCGGATTACACCCGTCCATGTTGCTGTCAATAAGAATTCCTTGAGCATATCCTTCCTGTTTGATTTGGATTCCCTCTGCTCCTTGAATTACTTCAATACCAAGGTAATAGGTTAGTTTACCGAGGTCTGACATCTCAAATTCATTCGACATATCTTTCTTGAACTGATCGATGATCTTCCGTGAAGTTCCAGTTACGAATAGGTCATCTACATATATTGCAACAATCAGAAACTCCTTCTCGTTCTTCTTAAGATATACCGAAGGTTCTTTCACGCATCTTCTGAATCCCATCTGTTTCAGAGCATGATCGAGCTTTATATTCCAAGCTCTGGGAGCTTGACGCAAACCGTATAGAGCTTTATTAAGCTTATATACTTTGGTCTCTTCTCCTTTCTTCTCAAAGCCTTCGGGTTGAGTGACATATACATCCTCATTCAAGTCTCCGTTTAAGAATGCGGTTTTTACGTCCAAGTGATGTATCTCCCACCCGCTTGTTGCTGCAAGGGCTATTAGCAATCGTATAGTTTCGATCCGAGCCACTGGTGCGAATGCTTCTTCGAAATCTATCCCCTGTTTCTGTATGTAACCTTTCGCCACAAGTCTCGCTTTGTATTTGTTGACTGAGCCATCTGCGTGCCTTTTGATCTTAAATATCCACTTCAAGCCAATGGGTTTTACTCCATGTGGCTTATCAACGAGCTTCCAAGTCTTGTTCTTAATGATAGAATCAAGCTCGACTTTCATGGCTTCCACCCATTCTTGTAAGCTCATTGCTTCGAATACAGTCTCTGGTTCTCCATCTATTGTAAGCAAGAGTTTCTCACTTTCAAACTCGACCAGCAGAATGTAGTCTTTAAGATATTGAGGTTTCCTCACGATGCGTCCGTATCTTGTTGTCGTTTGATTTTCTGCTTCCTGATTGTCTTCATCATCAACATCTTCTTCTTCTTCGTTTTGAGCTACAGGTTCTGGATCAGGTACTTGATTATCGTTGTTATCTTGATCATCATCCTGTTCGTTTCCATTATCTGTAAGCCCTTTGTACGATAGTCTGAACATTCCCGGTTCTCTATTGCTCTGTTTTGTTGATGAGTCCCAATCCCATGCCTTCTTTTCGTCAAACACAACATCTCGACTTACGATCACCTTGTTTGCAACAGGATCGTATAGCCTATATGCTTTGGAACCTGGTTCCGTTCCAAGATTAATCACTGTTCTTGACCTATCATCTAATTTTGCAAGATGAGGTCCTGTGATCTTTGCATACGCGACGCAACCAAAAACTCTTAGGTGCTCGATGTTCGGCTTCTTTTCCATGAAGCTTTCGTATGGAGTTTGACCTTGCAATGATTTTGTCGGGATCCTATTAATGAGATATGTTGCGTGACGCACAGCTTCCCCCCATATCTCATTAGGGATTTTCATCGCCTTCAGCAAGCTCCTTGTCATCTCCATGAGAGTTCTGTTTCTTCTTTCCACTACACCGTTCTACTGTGGTGTATATGGTGCGGTTAAGTGTCTGGTAACTCCGTGTTCTTCACAAAACCGATTGAACTCCAATGAGGTAAACTCTCCTCCTCTATCAGTGAGAAATGTTTTGATGGATTTGCCAACTTGCTTCTCCACCATTTCTTTAAACCTTTTGAACCGATCAAATGCATCGCTCTTCTCCTTTAGTAGCATCGTCCACATGTATCTGGAGAAGTCATCGATTAAAACAAACACATACCGATTGTTTGTTGGTGTTGGTGGTGATATCGGCCCGCATAAGTCTCCGTGAATCAGCTCCAACGCCTGAGCTGCACGGTAAGTTGCTTGAGTTGGAAACGAATTTCTGATTTGTTTTCCGACTAAGCATGTGTTGCAGACACTCTTCTCGTGGACTGCTTGCGGCATTCCGACTACCATCTCCTTCTTCACCATATTGTTCATGACACCAATGCTTACATGACCCAAACGTGCATGCCAGGTCGATGTAACATCTTCTTGTGCGTGAAAACACTTAGGAAAATCGATTTCCATTGGAGTCTTGTATAGGCGATTTGCTGATCGTATGACTTGTACAAGTAATCTTCCTCTTGAGTCCAGAAGTGTCAATGCATCTCCTTTCATGTTCACTTCGCATCCACACTCTGTTGCTTGTCCGAGACTTATAATATTGTGTTTGAGCTCCGGTATGTAGTAGATTTCTTTGAGGGCTTTTCTTTCTCCATTCCTGCCCACAAAAATAATCGATCCTTTCCCAACAATATTAACATACGATCCATCACCAAACTTGACCTTACCCTTGATATTTTCATCCAAACTTGTGAAAAAATCCTTGTTTCCGGTCATATGATTGCTTGCACCATTGTCTAGATACCAGATACTTTTGTTGGTAGTATCATAGTTCTTCGGAAAAACTTTGTCTTCGTTCAGGAATACAACTTCGTGAACGTAGAGAGCGTCTGCTTCGTGGGTTTCATTCAGGTTCGTTTCTTGATTCCCAATTGGTTTTTCCTGACAAGTTGATGCATAGTGACCTGCTTTATCACATCTCCAGCAGATTATGTGAGAGCGGTCTTTCTTCTGCGGCTTCTTTTCTGAGTTTTCTCCTCCTGAGTTTTGGCCATTAGAATTTCCTCTTCCTCTGCCTCTACCTCTCCCGGAGCCTCCTTTATCACCATTCCCTCTTCCTCTGCCTCGGGAATTACTATGATCTCCACGGTTTGAGTTTGAAAACATAAGCTTGCTTTGATCCTCACTCTGAGTTTCGTCTTTTATGCGATCCTCATAAGCCTTGATCCGGCCTACTATGTCTTCAAAGCTCGTATTATTCAAGTCCAAGACTTGTTCGAGAGAAGCTACTATATGAATGTACTTCTGTCTCGGTAGACCGTTTAGGAACTTCTTCACAATCTTTGACTCTTCAGTGATCTCTCCAAGTGAAGAGGATTGTGATGCGATACCTGATATTTTTCCGGCGAAGCTATCAACTGTATCGCTGTCGCTCATTTTGAGCCGATCTAGTTCCGCCATTAGGGTTTGCAATCTTGCTTCTCGTACACGTTCTGCTCCTTGGTGTCGAGCTTTGATGGCTTCCCATAGGTTCTTTGCGGAACTTTGTGCACCAATCTGAAGTATGAGTGCTTCCGGGATTGATTTATATAGCAACGCCTTTGCTATATTGTTCTGCTTTCGATCCTCAGAGCCTTCTTCAATTGTCTCCCACACTTCGCTTACTTCAAGCATAACTTGCATCCGCATTGCCCATACTGTGTAATTTGATGTTGTTAACATCGGACATCGTATGGATGGGACACCAAGATCTTTCGATCGAGGTTGTAGACTTTGTAAGCTCTTCTCGTCGCCCATCTTGGTTACGATCTCTTACAAACCTTTGCTTCGTTTGAATGATTTTCAAACCTGAAGCTCTGATACCATGAAAATCTTAGAACTTGAAAGATTAAAGATCAACTTATCTTTATTGATTTAGAAAACTTCTCAAAACTAAATCTTTCTCAACTCTCTTATAGAACACCTCTCCACATAGAGCTTCTTATATAGAGGTCTAGACAACTCCTAAACCTTCTAAGATTAGGAAACACAAACTTTTCCTTTTTTGTATTTTCCTTTTCTCTATTCTATCTCTAGATACATCTTTATCCTTAGATAGAATGTTTCCTTTTCTTTTGGAATTATCTAACATTTATCACTATCAGAATCTATCACTTTCTCTCGGTTTGTTGATTCAAGACAAGAAATATAAAGCAGAAAAGGACGACACTCCGGATTAATGAGTTCGGGGAAGATCGCCACATATGTCTTGTCGGAAGCTTTTATGAAATCCACTAGAACAGCTCAAAACCCGAGCTCTCGATCTCTCTTTCAAAATGTTTCCTCTCTCATCAATATCTGCATCTGTTTCAACAATAAATCTATCGAAAAAGATTGAGATAAAGAAGGAGAAATGACTTTATACCTCAGTCGCTTTATAACAAATTCTCACACATGATAAACAATAGCACGAGTGACTTGGGTTGACTGAATAGATCAAGACGAGAGCTGGTTCTTGGGCCAAGCTGTTTCCAGCCGAAAATATAATAAACATTTTTTTGCTACAAAATTCTAAAGGTATCTTTTAGTCTATTGTTTAATTCTAATTTTGTTTTTTAATTTATGAGTTTAGGTTTAATCCTTCCAATTACCATGCTAAATTTTCTTTTCTTTTTCTTTTTATATTAAAAAGTGACCAACTATTTTTTTTTTTTGTTTGCTTCTAATATCCAAAATTTGAGGGTTGGCTCTCGTCACGACCATTTCTTTTCTTTAAAAAATTAAGCACATTCAAAGAAATCAAAGAGATAAAAGACATATAACCTTCATAGAGTTTTGGATTTTGATAAAAAGATGATCCCAAGCCTAATATGTTGTTATAGGTGAGCTTATTGAAGGTTTTAAAATATAGCATGTTCGGAAAGAAGTGTCGGTGGACAAATTAGAACTAGGTATCACATGTAAGTTCCAAACAAAACAATAACATTGATGTATGTGGAGAATTTTAGATAAATTGTATGCATGTGACCGTATTTTAGTGTTTACAATTTAGAGAAAATAGTTCTATACATGATTATTACAATAAAATTGACTAATTATTCGTTTGGTAACGTTTACTTTGTTTTAATGTAGAGTGAAGATAATTTTAGCAATGGGAACTTTCTTCCACTACTTAAAGTTGGAATCAAATTGATTCATTAATAATCCATAAAGGATTACTTAAAGAATTTTTACAGATTTCTAGCCTTTAATTATTGGTTTATTATTGGTGGGTGGCAAGATTAATTTATTTATATCAGTAAATATTCCAATGATGCTGTAAAAATGTCACCCTCTATCATCATTTCATTTTAATTATTTAAATTTCGGAAGAACAAAATGAATTTAATATGGTGTATGAATCATCAAACTTCATAATGTTCTTCCCACCTTTAAATACAATTATATAATGGGAGATCTATCTAAATAGGTTAAATTGAAAACCAAATTGTCCCATTATGATTTTCTTTTCTTTTGGACAACATTTGACTTTATTGCCTCTATTCTAATTTTTGAAAATACATAAAAATTATATTTTAAATATAAAAAAGTCTGAAATATATAAAAAAGAAAGATAAGATTTAATAAATATTTTTCATATAAATTTTGTAAATAATGGATTTATTAAAAAAAATTTCGTTTTTAAGTTATAATATACATTTTATGTATTAGTCATAGTTCCATTTTGTTTAGAATGTAGGTTCTAGTTTTTCTAAAGATTCCAGGGTGGCATATAATGGATCGGTTCTATTCTATCATTTGTTCTACATTTTGTCCTTCGATAGAATATATATTCTGAAGCTTTGTCTATGTTCTGACTTGGTTAGAAATTATAACGCTCCAACCGCCCCTACCGGTGAGAGTCACCCATCCCTCTATCGGCTCGTGGGCCCCGCCCCTACCGGTGAGAGTCATCCATCCCTCTGTCCGACGGTCGGTACGTTATCCGGGAGGCTCGAAAGTCATGATATACTGTCCCTGCAATCACCACAGACCGTTCCCCGTGTTTTTTTCATAACTCACACGATACTGCGAATCACTTTCCGGTAGGTCACTCATCCTTCCACTGCTCCATCTCAAGCACGTTTAACTCTGGAGTTCTTTCTGGATGGTTAACCGAAAAAGTAAATGCAATTTGGTGACATAGGTAGCCAAATCAATTCTTTTAACCTTTCCCATATACGTTTCCATATATACCAGAAATTGGAATGTTACAATTCACCCATACTCACTGCGCGCAATATCCTCGTTGCGCACCATGACCAGTCCCAAAACGCCTCCCAGGTCAGTACTGAGACAGCTAACCAGCTCTGATACCACTTATAACGCCCCAACCGCCCCTACCAGTGAGTCACCTATCCCTCTATCGGGCTCGTGGGCCCCACCCCTGTCCGACGGTCGGTGCGTTATCCTGGAGGCTCGAAAGTCATGATATACTGTACCTGCAATCACCACATGACCGTTCCCCGTGTTTTTTTCCTAACTCACACCGCGAATCACTTTCCGGTAGGTCACCCATCCTCCCACTGCTCCATTTCAAGCACGCTTAACTCTGGAGTTCTTTCCGGATGGTTAACCGAAAAGGTAGATGCACTTTGGTGACATATGTAACCAAATCATTTCTTTTAACCTTTCCCATATACATTTCCATATATACCAGAAATCGGGATGTTACATAAATGTTCTAAAAATCGCTAGGCGCTAGTCGGGTGGTAGCCTAGCGCCTAACCGGGTTATGCGGGGATTAATCGGGGACTAGGCGTTGCAAAGAGTTAAAGGGAAAATATGTTTTTTCTATAAAATTTTAAGTTATATAATATTGTAATCGTTAAATAACGTGAAAGTTGCAGTAGCTCAGTGGTTTCAAAGCATTTGCTATTCGGCCGGCACCTCGGTTCGAAGCCTTTATAGCCAGAATGATTAATTTTTTAACTTTAATAGAAAGGGGCAAAATCGTATTTTATGCACTGGTCATCTTCCTCCTTAGAAAGCCCTAAGTGCACCCGACCCAATACGTTTCCTGCTTCGATTTTTTCCTTTTTAACGATTTCTTCACCATTTCTCACGCTTATGACCTATTATAACACAAATCTACTACTTATCAAAAGATTTTTTTTAATTAAAATCCAAAGTTTTAGGTTGTTTTTACCTTTGGCCGATTTCTTCACCGATTAAGGCAAAATCGTTGCGGCTTATTGTTTTTCACCGATTCTTCGGCGCTTAGGTGGCGCCTAGGAAGATTTTTAGAACAAATGGTTGGAATACATATTCTATACTTTTGTCTATGTTCTAACTTCGCTAGAATACATGTCGATCTATTCTAACATTTGTTCTATCTTCTATTCAAAGTAGAATGCATATTCTAACTTTTTGTATTCGTTCCAACTTTGTTAGAATAAGTTTTGTGCTATCCTATCTATTAGTCTATGTTCTAACCAAGTATAGACTTTATATTCTAGCCGTTTCTCTTTGTTCTAACCCTCTATAGGATATATATTCTATTTATTTTTCATTGTTCTATCCTTGTTAGAATTCACATTCTGCATTATTCGGTTAAGAAAATCTTTAAAAAATCGGATATGGTTACTGAATATTCTACAAAATCTAAACTATATTCTAAAAATATTTTTTTTTCAAAAATTTGTTTTTTAAAAAATAAAAAAAAAACAAAAAAAACTTTGAAAATTAGCGAATACGGTTTTTCATCGTTTCTTCCCCTCCCATCGTCGTTTTTTCTTGTTCCAAAAACATGGATACCTATGTTTCATGTGGTGTATGGAGAACTTGTGTCAATAACAAGTGGAACTTCGTTATAGATGAACAAAAACGAGGGAGAATGGTTTCTTTGGATCGTAACACTACGTTAGATTGGTTACAGAGGACTGTTGCAAAGTATTTTGGAATGGACCACACAGTTGTCAATGTCGAGTTCAGTTATCTACCAACTGATATGATGAAGTTAGGCGTTGCCCCTGTTGTTATCACAGACAATGCGCAACTGGATATTTTTCTCGATTGTGAAAAGAAGTGTTCATCCTTATATCTCTGTGTGACATTTGCATCTACTGTTGATTAAACAAACAGCATAACCAATTGCACTACCTCATCATCTGCTGAATTTGTGAAACCGGATAAAGTTATGAATGGTGACTTCAAAAGCAAGGAGAAAGGCATTCAGGCTTAGGGTGATTGTATTGTTCCGAAACCAAGGAACCAACTGCAAATAATGTCCGGTTTTCGATGCTGAATCCTATGAAGATGGGGCAACTTTTCAAGAATAAAGAGGCTTTGCAGGAAACTCTTCAAATTTCGGCAATGAAGTTTAACTTTCACTACAAGGTTAGCAGATCAGAGCCGTCGAAATGGTATGTTCGCTGCGAAGATAGACTATGCAGTTGGGTTCTCTGTGCATCGGTTTTACCAGGTTCTACATATTTCATAATAACCAAGCTTGTGGCTCGGCATACATGTGTTCCTTCAAACAAAACTGGTTTCGGAAAAACACCTTCTGCCAAAACAATAGGAAATCTGATTAAGCATACATACGAGGGTGTTAAGTAAGGACTACAACCAGGTGAAATTATACAATTTATGTATCAGGAACATGGTTGCGAAATCAGTTATCACAGGCTTGGGAGTCTCGTGAGTATGCAGTGGCCGCTGTTAGAGGCATACCAGGACAAAGTTATGGTAAAATACCAAAGTACTTGCACTTGCTGAAACAAGCTAATCCAGGTACCCACACTCACTATGAAACTGCCAATGGTAAGTTCAAGTATCTCTTTCTTTCATTTTGTCAATCTATTAGAGGGTTCTACAATGTTATCCGGAGGGTGATTGTAGTTGATGGAACTTTTTTGAAAAGTAATTACAAAGGAGTTTTACTTGTAGCTACAGCTGTAGATGGTAACTCTAATTTGTATCCTAATGCATTTGGGGTTGTTGATTCAGAGAATGATAGTTCATGGTCATGGTTTTTAATGCAACTGAAGGTGGTAATTGCTGATGAGGAAGGGTTAGCTTTTGTGTCGGATAGGAATTCCTCAATTATGAAATATCTTGCAAGTGTTTACCCTTCAGCCAAGCATGGAATCTGCATCCACCATTTGTTGAATAATGTGGTGACATATTTCAAGAGAAAGGGGATTCCGGCGTTGATTGAAAAAGCTTCAAGAGCATACAGACTTGTCGATTTTGAGACTTCATTCAGCCAAATTTGCAGCATGTCTCCTGCTATTGGAACATATCTACAGGAAACTAATGTAAGTACGTGGGCTCGGTGTCTATTCCCTGGATTCAGGTTTGATATCAGAACCAATAACCTTGCTGAGTCCATAAATGCTGCGCATAAATCAGCTAGGTTGTGTCTGATAATACCTTTGCTAGATAGTATAAGAGAAATGTTAACGAGATGGTTTTATGAGCGTAAGAAATTAAGCTCAAAGCACAAGGATCCTCTAACTGTTGACGTGGAGAACAAGGTTGATAGAAGGATTGTAAAGGCTCGAGGATTTAACGTGCTTCCGGTTGACCAATTCTGTTTTCTAGTGAAAGGAGACACCTATGACTGCCTTGTTGATTTGGAAAGCAGAAGCTGTACATGTCGAAAGTTTGACTTAGGAAAAATTCCTTGCAGACATGCTATTCCAGAGATTTATTCCCAAGGAATGGAAGTGCACCGATTCAGAGATGAAATTTACACCACTAAAGGGTGGAGAAAGGCGTATGAGGAATGCATTAATCCAGTAAGTGTTCCAGAGGCTGATTGGGATGTTGCTGTGGAACTTGAAGATAATAAAGTTCTTCCTCCTGAAACAAGAAGGCAAGCTGGTAGGAGAAGAAAAAAACGACATGAAACAGTAGAAGACAAGATTCGGAGGCAAGGATCAGAAGGGCCTAAAATACACAAGTGCAGCCGGTGTGGTCATCCTGGACACAACAAGGCAATCTGTGATATACCAATATAGTCACAGTTGGTCCATCTTAGATTGTTTTTTTGATTTAGTTGAAGGTTCCGCTTGTAGACAATTTCAGTTTTAATTTCCTTCATGTTTCTTTTCCTTTACATTTTTATGCAATTTGAGAAGACAAAACAGTCTCGTTTCTGGTTTGAATTCAAATCTCTTTGGTCTTCTCTATGTGATTTCTCTCTATTTCTCAGTTTGGAGAACACAAAGCAGGATTTTTTCTGTGACAAAAAAAATTGCTGAACACTTATATCGGTTAAATATAATTTCTGGTACACAATTACCGACTGAAACACATAGCATAACTGGTTCCTTTCCCCTCTTCGAACTCAGTCGAACCTGGGTTCGATTCCTTCTGAGTGCAAGGAGGCCTTTTTTAAAAAAATATTTGAAACATAAGTCAAGTAAAGTCTGTCCGAGCGGGTAAATATTATTTGTGGTAAACAATTACTTACTGAAACACATAGCATAACTGGTTCCCTTCCCCTCTTCGAACTCAATTGAACCTAGGTTCAATTTCTTTTGATTGTAAAAAGGCCTTTTTCAAAAAAAATTCGAAACATAAGTCAAATAAAGTCTGTCCAAGCGGGTAAGTATAATTTGTGGTAGACAAATACTGACTGAAACACATAGCATAACTGGTTCTATTTCCCTCTATTAAACTCAATCAAACCAGTCATGGGACGGGTTCGATTCCTTCTGAGTGGTAGAAGGCCTTATTAAAGCTTTTTTTTTACTACTCAAATTAAATCAGACCGAGCAGTTATCGTTTTTATTCGGTTTTCTACTCTTAAATCATAACCGTTGTTAAAGGAGGTTTATGTACTCAAAGAAACACTCAACGGCTGTTGCAGAAACACAAAAAATCCTCTATCCACATCAAAGGTAAATATGAGCCACCACACAGAAGTTTTAACCTGAAGATTGAGTGCACGATCAACTTATAGAGTTATCGATGTCCCGATAAAATGTTGGTGTGGGGAACTTATTGTGTCGAAGATGTCAAAATTGGAGAACAATCCATACAGAATGTACTATCGATGTGGTTTTGCAGTAAGAGAGAAGGTAAATGCAAGTCTCTCGTTGATGTGTCCCAACTTTTCTCTTTGTTGTTGATCTTCGTAACAGGTCGCTTTTCATTTTGTAGTTGAAGAACGACAACCACACTTTCGCATGGGTTGATGAGGCTTTGTTCAATGAAATCGAGGCAGTAGGTTTGAAAAATGTTAGACTTGAAGAAGAGTTAAGAAGTTAACACCAAACGTATGGAGCTTCCGAATGTGTTTCTCCAGGAGATGCAAAAGAAGATTGAGAAAGAATTGTCTGTGAAGATGGAAAATGGGTTAAAGGAAGCTATGAAGATTGAGACTGAACTGTCTGTGAAGATGGAAAAAAGGATAAACGAAGCTATCACAAGGATGCTGAAGACGATGGTTATGATCATACTAATTACTTGTATGATCATAGAGTATTGCATTAAGCTAGTTGTTTGAGGATCTTGAAGACGATCGTTTCTACTGTTTTCTCTTGGTTCATTTCTTTTAGTTATTTGAATTTTATAGGTCTTGTTTATCAAACTCGTGGTCGTATCAATTTCCTATGTTTGCACATGCTTCTCAAAAATGTGTTCGTATTATATAGTACTTGGAAGGAAGCTATGGTTTTGAATTCACATTCAAATAGAATGAAAAAAACTAATAATTAGAAAACTCATTCAAAGTTGACATTCGTTTAACAATATCACTAAACTTCTACTAAGTAGTCAAGTTCTACAACATCACCAGGCTCAATATTCGTACTTCGACATTCTCTCAATCAACTCTGGATCTTGTGCAGCTAACCATAGGTCGTAGGAAATCTTCATCCGTGCTCCTAACATGGCCATGTCATAAATATCTTCCATATCTAGTCCAAGCACACCATATTCGATGAATTTTAGTGTGTAGACACCGCAATCACTACAACTCTTGTTCAGTCTCCGCCGGACCGGCACATCAACAATTGAATATTGCTGGATGGACAGCTAGTTCTTGACGCTTGTAGGCTGAACCGCTTTTACAATTCAAGGGATCAAGAATGCAAATTTCTCTACGCGTTGTCTATTTCTCCCACGAACTGAACAATCCAACAAAAACATTAATCTTGTTGAAACAGTTGACATCGAAATCCTCTGAATGATTGACAAAGTAAAGATTTCCTTACCTCCACAATCAAATACTTCAATTTTTCTCTTGAGGAATGACACACAAATTGCAATCCAGTGATTTTGATTGACAGAGAGTGGAATGTAGACCACATCAACGTGGACTCCCCACACTTTATTCGTCCTTCCATGTGATGGAAAATAAATTCTCCTTTTCCGTACATTAGAAGCAACTTATGAATCTTGAGATAGCCCACCAATGTGGGTCATAACCCACAATAACACAAATATATGTTGCTGATGTCGCAATAACACATATATAGTTATAATTGATTTTGCCCCTAATTTTGAAAATAATAATTGATTTTGAAAAAATATTATTATTCCCTTATCGTTTGCCCATATGTTTAGTTTATTAATCATCTAATAAAAATAAATAAGTAAAAACTTTAGTTTATTAAATCATATAATAAAAACAGAAATAGATAAATCATCTAAACCTTCTTCGACTAATTAAAAACCTCGCCCTCTCCGCCTCGTCGTCTCTGAACTCTCTTTTTTTGGCGAGGTGTACTCTTCTCTAGGGGTGGGCGTTCGGGATTTCGGGACGGGATTTGTCGGGAACGGGACGGGAACGGAAATTTCGGGAACACAAAAACTCATCCCATTTATATCCCATTTAACATTCGGGACGGGAACGGGATAGGACAGGACGTGAACGGGATGGGAACGGGAATTCCCATTTAAAAAAACTTATAATTTAAATATAATTATTGTATTCTTTTTATTTATTATCACAACATATATGTTTTAAACTTTAAATTATGAAAAATACATTAAAGAATATTCTATATAAATTAAAAATTTGAACTTTTGGTGATTGTATTCTTGTTCAACTTTATAATTAGGTTTAACTTCTAAACAATTAAAGAAAAACTTTTGTAATATATTATAATATATTTATATATTATTATATAGATAAAATATGATTTTATTTTACATAACATATGCATATAATATATATAAACTACATATTTATATTTATCTTAAACGGGATTTCGGGAATTACGGGAATTCCCGTTCCCGTCCCGTCCCGTCCCGTTCCCGATTGGGAATTGAAAACTTATCCCGTATGGGAATACGAGATATATATGGGACGGGAATTCGGGAACGAGAATGGGTACGGGATGGGACGGGACGGGTCGGAACGGGACGGGAATTATGCCCACCCTACTCTTCTCTGGTGAGTATCAATGCTTCTCCTCTCTCTCTCTCTATTTCATCTAAATATCCTTTTATCTATCTCTCTTTTAAAACCAATTTCGAATTTCTCCCCAATCTTTCGAAGAAGGTTCTCAGGCTCTCTCTCACCCGAGTTCTTCTCTGCGATTCGACGCAGACTTTCCTTGCGTAACCGGTGAGTGGATTTGGTATGAATTTAAATGTGTTTTTTTGTATTCAATTTAGAGCTCTTTTGTGTTTGTGCTTGCGATTCTCTTTAGTGATTTCGAGTTTAGAGATTCCGAGATTGAAGAAACCTGAATGTGAAAAACAATTAGAATTGTCTGTCTCTGGTTGATTCCCCGTTGTAGTGTATGTGGTCTTGAACTCCATGACACTTGTAGCTCAAGATCGAGCTCCAATCAAGCATCTCGAATCTGGAGATTTGTTTTCATAAATCTCATTAGACCTTAGGTTTTGTGTAATCTCGTCTGAGATAAATCTCAAGTATTCTGATTTCCTTCGTTATATCAAACATGTTTGTTTTTGTTTCAAAGCTGGTTTGAGATTTCTTGACCTACCTTCGAACATGTTCCTACGTTTGCAACACAAGAAACGATTATTTTAACTTCATGGTGTATGTTTTTTGTTTTACAGGCCTGAAACAGAAAAAGAAGAAGAAGAAGAAGAAGAAGAAGAAGAAGAATAAGAGGGAGAAGAAAGCTTTCAAGGACGAGGGCGAAAGGAGTAATGAGAGCCGCAGCAACTGGCATTCGGTAAGCAACTATAGACATCAATGCATTTAAAAACTGAGTGAAAACAATGGCCCTGAATGGCCTTGCTTTCTGAAGCTTCATTATTTGAATCTTTGATCTGCAGAAAAAAGAAAAAACAAACTCTCTTGGGTTAGAAAAGAGCTGTTTCTGGTTTGTTATATGGAAAATATAAGTTATATATGCGTTTAGATCTTCAGATTTGCGTCTTAGTGAAATCATTTGTTTTGGTAAATTTCATTGCTTTGAATTGTTTTGTTTCATCTCTAGATTTTTATATTAATTCATGTAACATATTTTTCATATTCAAAGCCTTAATTATCTTCTAAAAGACTTATTGATTCAAGAATTTAATCTATACTGTCTTGTTTCTTCCTCCATAGGTGACCCTATCTCAAAACTTTCTTATAAGCCATTGAGAGTTGCATCTTCACTTGTGAAAGTACTTGGGTTTCGTGGTTATAAGGTGAGTGATCTGGACAGCTTATTTGAAATTTTTGTCTTCATATTCTTTATTTTTTTGTCGTTTGATTTTGAAAAGTGTTTTTGCTCTTTTAGCAATGAAAATGTGCATCACTCTTTAGCCGTTTAGCGTATGCAACATATATTGCTGTAATGTTTTAGACTTTTCTACTATCTTGAGACTTTTCTACTATTTTTAGACTTTTCTAAGATTTTGGCTGATAAAGCTGCTCATTCGTATGATCAGGTACTTGGCTATAGAGTGTATAGCTTCCTTAGTTTCTTGTGCATGCAATTGTATTTGATATTCTTGATCTTAAGTTGCGTAATGAGTTTTCTTATCTACTTGCAGTCACGCGAAAGTTATGTCTTTAAAGAAGAACACAAGAGGAGAAATTGTTGCCGAGTTGGAAGAGGTAGAACATTTATTTTCTGTTTCCTTGGGTATGTTAGATTGATTCTTCTGATAGGATTTGACTTTACTCTTTCGCTTTTGGATTTGAGTCTTGCTTTTTGGAATTTTTGTTGTTTAATGTTTTCATTCATCATTCTGATTTTTCTTGTAATGGGTGTTTGATTTTTCTGTTTACAAACCTTTGATTTTGTTCTTTTTTTTTTGAATTTTCAGTAACAATATCCTAAGGAACCCCAAAGAAAAAAAAAATTATGCTTTCTTTGACGAAATAAAGGTTCCATGGTTTGTCATATATGTTGATCGTCTTTGTGTGTACAATATTCAATATTGAACAAACTGTCTTAACTACTTGTTTTCAAAGTTTAATATACATGTTTGATTTTATATACAAAGTTGAAGGTCCGTGTGTTATAATTAGAAAGTTCAAGACTGCCAACTCTCATATATTTTGTAAACCTTTTGTTCACAGAAGTGTAATTAGAAAGTAGACATAGATAGATAATGATCATCTAAGTAGATGGTTAATTCCTAGTACTAGTCTACCTTTTTAATTGCAAAAAAAATCTGAAAAATAGATTAGGCTTTTCTACTATTTCGAGACTGAAGATTTTGGATGATGAGATGTCTTTTAAACTAGAATAGGTTTAGATAACTCTTTGATAGTTGCTTTCATTGTTCTTGGGTTGATGATTCAATTTTATTTCCTAATATATAGGTATGGCCTCGGAGCTTCCGAAACGTCTTTTACAACCAGGGGCGGAGCCTCTAGTTAAGCAGATCAACAACAAGTGTACAAAGTCACATGTGGCTAAATTAGATATGCATCTGCGGAAAGAGCTGAATGAAATCAAGCGAGAACCTGTGTTTGATCCGATTTTGAAGATTCAAGAAAACGGTATGTGTTATCCTGCAAGATTGATACACAGTTTCTTGTGTACGCAGCTGGTGACTGATAAAAAAAAAAGAGATGTGGTTTGTGTTCGCAAGAAGGCCACTATGATTCTCGCTGCAAGAATTTCAGGCAGTCAGTGGTTTTAAGGTGGCGTCTGATGATAATGGATGTCGATTTGGAGAGTTGGGGTGATCATGGTGGTTTTTGGAGTCGTGTGCTTAAAATAGACGAGCATATCAGTCTCGATAAGATTTGGAATGAGTATATTTCAGTTGCTAACAAGTGGAAGCGTGAAGATAGACTGATGCTTGCTTATATCTGTGTTATTGCTGAGTTTGGTCGACATCAGCAATGTATGGATCTTGAGATAGCCCACCAATGGTCTTGCTTATGAATCTTGAGATAGCCCACCAACAATCACCTCTAGCCATAACCAGACCCGCAATAACACAGATATAAACAAGCTTCAGTCTATCTTCGCGCTTCCACTTGTTAGCAACTGAAATATACTCATTTCAAATCTTCTCGAGGCTGATATGCTCGTCTCTTTTAAGCACACGACTCCAAAAACCACCATCATCCCAATTCTCCAAATCGATACCTTCATCATCATCAGACGCCACCTTAAGACCACTGACTGCCTGGAACTCCTGCAGCGAGAATTGCAGTGGCCTTCTTGTGAAAACAAACCACATCTCATGTTTTTATCAGTCACCAGCTGCGTACCCAAGAAGCTGTGTATCAATCTTGCAGAATAACATAGACCATTTTCGTGAATCTTCAGAATCAGACTAAACACAGGATCTCGCTTGATTTCATTCAGTTCTTTTCTACAGATGCGTCTCTAATTTAGCCACATTTGAGATTGTACATTTGTTGTTGATCTGCTTAACTAGAGGCTCCGCCCCTGGTTGTAAAATACGTTGCAGAAGCTCCGAGGCCATACCTATATATTAGGAAGTAAAATTGAATCATCAACCCAACAAAATCAAAGGTTTGTAAACAGAAAAATCAAACACCCATTAAAAGAAAAATCAGAATGATGAATGACAACATTAAACAACAAAAATTACAAAAAGCAAGACTCAAATCCTAAAGCAGAAGAATGTAAAGTCAAATCCTATCAGAAGAATCATTCTAACAGACCCAAGGAGACAGCAAATCACACTACCAATGAATAATCTTTTTCCAGCAACATTTTTTACAAGAGATATTTTCTTTTTAGCATGAGTGTGTATACGGTAACAGAGAGTGCAGAATTAAATAAACGAGTTTTGCGTAAGGGTTCTCTCAGCCTTTACATGGAAAAACAAACAGCAACACGCCAAAATGGAAATTGCTGAGAAGTTCCAATAAAAGAAAACAATGTTTCCTACGTGTACCATTCCATGTACGCCTATTTCGACAGAGATGACGTTGCTCTTAAGGGTCTAGCCAAGTAATTGTCTTTAATTTTCATGATTCGTCCCAAGGGAAAAGTAATTATCTTCTCGTTAATCCAAAATTCCGTTATAAATCGTAGATTTTTAAAGAATCAAGTGACGAAGAAAGAGACCACGCAGAGAAGCTCATGGAGTATCAGGTTCAATATTCTCTTCTTTCACTGTTTCCACAATGATAAAAAGAATTAACTTCTATGATGATTTATGTGAGAGCTGTTTGGTTCGTAACATTACAGAACAAGAGAGGGGGAAGAGTTAAACTCCACCCGATTGTGTCACCCATCTCGGAGTTCGAACATGTTGAGAAAGGAGACGCATTATATGGTAAATTAAAAATTCAACTAAACCATAGAAACATTACTCTTAATCAAGCCCTAATGTAAATTCATGTTTGTATCTCTTTCGAGCGTGATTCAGCTATGGAGCTGGATCTATCTCTTGAGAAACGTACTAATGAGAAGCTGCTAAACTTTCACAGTGTAAGCTCCTATCAAGACTAGACTAATATAAATTAGTGGCCATTTTATTAACCTTAGTTCACAAACTAAACAGGTGGCAACAGAGAAAAATGATTCCCAGTTGGCAGATTTTGTTGAGAGTGAGTATCTTGAAGAACAGGTGAGTCTTCGTGTTACTGTTTTAAATTGCCTTGATTAGTTTTATAGCCTTGAAAGCCTCGGACTGATCCAGCGAATCTTCTTCTAGATCGAAGCAATCAAGAAGATCTCAGACTACATCACCCAACTCAGGATAATCGGCAAAAGCCATGGTATGAATCAGAGTCTGAAACCTCTCTTTTGTTTTGTCTACTTTTTAACAACTAAGATGAGGTGGATTACAAATTCACCATTCGGGTTTGTAGCTTTTGAGCTCTTCCAACTTTGAATCTGAGTTTTGATTTATTTTATTTTTTTCTGTTTCCAGGAGTTTGGCAATTTGACCAGCTACTTTAAAATTCTAGTTTTCTGAGAAAACTGAAGGTTGTTTAAGAGTTTTGGGTTGGAAAATATGGAGTAATAAGATTTTGTTCTAAGGTTTTAGAATTGTTTTGTGCTGTTTGTTACTTATGTACTAAAGTCCTAAGCTTTTTCAATGAAGAACCATCTTTCTAATTTGACCCAAAAGAAGAGCTAAGAATCTAATTATATCTGAAGACACTAGTGTAAAATCAGAAGTTGCAGAACGTACCTTTTTTTTTAAGACCACGAGGTTGCAAGATTCATCTGTGCCCTTGCTTTCTCTGAGACCCAAAGATGTGAATAACAAATCTGAAACTGAGATACAAGGTTGCAGTATTAATGAAATTAATTCCAAGCTAAATAACAACTACTGTAAAAATCTACCGAACACAGAAAAGCAATGTGACATAAAAATTGCTAACCCGAATAGGTTATTTAGTGGGCAATGTGACATAAAAAGCTATAATCAACCAACAAAATCTTCTAGCCTAATTAAGTGGTCCTCTACTACACAAACAAGAAGCCTTCTCATCCACAGGACACTACAACGGGGAATCAACAAGAGACAGACAAGTCAAATTCTACTTCAAATCCAATTTCCCATAAGTCTTTTCCAGAAACTCCTATAAAGTGAAGTTAATCTCAATTAGTTATCATAACAGATCCACTCACCGGTTAAGCAGCTCAAGTAGAATCTGCATCGAATCGTAGAGAAGAACTCGGATGAGAGAGAGCTTGAGAACCTTTTTCGAGAGATCGTGAAGAAATTCGAAAGAGGTTTTAAAAGAGAGATAGAAAAGGATATTTAGATGAAACAGCTCAGAGAGGAGAGAAGCTTTGATACTCGCAGGAGAAGCTTTGATACTCGCCCAAAAAAAAATTCTAGAGAGGACTAAGCGGAGAGGACTAGGCGGAGACGACAAGGTTTTGACTTCGATTGTAGGAGAGGTTTAGTCGTTAGTTATCTATTTCTGTTTTTAATTAATGATTTAATAAACTAAAGTCCTTTTCTTTATCATCTGAAATTTTATTAAACAAAGCACATAATCCAAAATTACAGGCCACGTCTAACTTTGGTTCAACTAAAAGAGAAGTCCAACAAAGAGAAACTATGTCGGAACAAACATCCGGAGACAAAAGCCGGCAAACACTGCCGGAGACAAAAGCCGGCAAACAACGCCGGAGACAAACCTGGTTCATAGGAAATAAAACCAAAGCAGAAAGCGGTGGAAACCTAAGTAGAGCCTCCAATTAACCAAAGACAATAAGCTAGAGACTCTTTGTTTCAAATAGCACCTCCTATTCTAAATAACCCAAGCAAAAACGATGCAAAGCTTCTCACTCTGGCAAGTCCATCCTCCGGAAACGGCGATGTCGGAACTACGACTTGGAAACGCCCAAGAGAAGCTTGAAGAAAAGGCAGACCCGATTATAGTCTTTATTTATTTATTTTTATTAGATGATTTAATCAACTAAACATATAAAAACATAATAATAATTTTGTTTTGAAAATCAATTATTATTTCTTAAATTAAGGGGTAAAATCGGATTAAATTATTTCAAAAACATAATTGGACAACTTGAGATTAAGAAAACATAATAGGGGACAATTTAGTTTTCAATCTAGCATTCTCAGCTAAATTTCTGTTATATAATACCCAAATTACTAGGATGTCTAAAATCTGAAAATTTAGATATGCATGTAAAAACAATTCATTGTCAGTATCGCTACATTATATTCCAAATGACAGTAGCGTTTTAGTGACTTCTAGATGTTTGGTGGCGTTCTAGTTGGTACAAAAATTTGTTCTCTTTTCCAAAAGAACATGTTCTTTAACAGCAAAACAATACATGTTCATGAAATATATAACCCCGGTTATTTGGTTCTGAAGTAGAAGTTACAGACAAATGTTGTTTACATTGCTGGATAAGAAACACACCCTTATTATTGTTAGTAATTGTTACTCAATAATAAAACTCATGCCTGAACCGCACTGTTATTCTGTTACAATCTTGAACAATCAATTTGTTTTTTGTCAGTTACATTTGTTTGTAACTTTTACTTTATAACCTCGGTTTCAGCTCTAAGTTATATAAACATCTATTCGAAAATGCAACCACCACGATCCATTATATAACAGTTAAGCATTTCGCGGTAAAACAACCACTGGAACTTTGTCCAAATCGGATAGATAATCAGAAAAAAATTGATGTTGAGTTTATTGTATTTGAAGGTTACTAATTGAATAATAGATGTTAAATGATATGTACAAAAACCAGGAAAAAATAAATAAAACAGAGTGCTGATATATGAAAAACGAAAAAAATGAGCTTCAAACTCAACACCATAGATGGACTATGTATAAGCTAAGCCACTCGACCACCGAACAGATTTTGTACATTTACAAAATATATTGAATATATTTACATTTATATGTTTTAATTTTTAATTTATTTATATTAATTAAGAGTCCTTATAAAAAATCTCTCAATATTTTTGGATTCATTTTTGATTTTCTGCTAACTTGTTAGGTTCAAGATCAATGTTTTTAAAAACGGACCGGATAACGAACCAGGAAAACCTCTAAATTACAGGTTGGTACGGTCCAACGGGTTCAACCGGATTTAGATTATTAATTTATTTATTTTTTAAAGCAACGCACATATGGAAACAAATCCCTAATTTTATGTATAATATGTAGCCATTAATGTAATTTATCATTGTTATGTTTAGTTTTATTGCATATTTGATAACAACAATATAGTTTTTATAAAGACACTTGTAATACAAACCCTAAAAAAAACAGATTTTCTCTACATCTTCTTAAAAAATGCTGCCAAGTTGTCTTCTTAAACATCTTCTTAAAACCAGTTGGTCGCAGCGGTGGATTAGCTCTTTTTTATTCGAGTTGTCTTGATGTTAGGATCCTCTTCTCGAACAATCGAATGATCGATATCGAAGCGACTATTGAAGGGAAGAAGATTTTCATTACTTTTGTCTACGGAGATCCGGTTGTTAAGTACCGTGAGATGGTTTGGGAGAGACTTACTCGTTTCAGCCTTCAGCGAACGGGTGCATGGATGATGGTAGGAGACTTCAACGAAATAAGGAACAACGAGGAAGAGAAAGGCGGCCGCAGAAGATCAGATGCCTCCTTTCTACTTTTTAATACCATGTTAATGAACTGTGGAATGATAGAATTTCCGTCGAAAGGGAATCATTTCTTGTGGGTGTGTAGAAGAAAATCAGGACGGATTCAATGCAGGCTTGATAGAGCTGTTGGAAATGAAGAATGGCACAACTTATTTTCCCACTCCGAGGTGGAGTATCTAGCGAGATGGGGTTCAGATCATCGACCGGTTCTGGTCCGGATAAAATCAAAGGATGCTAGACCGAAATGAAACTTTAAATTTGACAAGCGATGGATCGACAAGGATGGTTTTACAGAGACATTCAAAGATGGATGGAGAACTGGTACGCGAGTAGGTGGCGGAAGACTCCACGAAAAAATTGGAAATTGCAGAAAAGCTATCTCAAGATGGAAGAGAACAAATCCGACCAACAATGCTAAAAGAATAGCTGATATTAAAAAACTACTAGAAAGGGCGCAAGGAGATGATGCAATCTCGAGTGAGGAGGAACTAGAGCTAAAATGGCAATTATGTGAAGCCTACAGAGACGAAGAACTCTACTGGAAGCAAAAAAGCAGAGTCAAATGGCTAAGAGAAGGAGATAGAAATACTAAATTTTTCCATGCCTCTACCAAGCAGCGCCGAGCTCGGAATAGGATTGTTAAGATCCGAAACAAACATAAGCAATGGATTGAAACGGAAGAGGGTATCGAACAGGTTGCTGTGGAATACTTTCAGGACCTTTTTACTACGTCGCAGCCAGACGAACAAGAAGACGTTTTCCGGCATATGGCCGTCGCCGTAACAGAGGAAATGAATACATCTCTCACTAAAATTCCCTCGGATCAGGAGATAAAGGAGGCGAATTTTAGTCTAAACCCGTCAAAAGCACCAGGTCCCGACGGAATGACTGGTCTTTTCTACCAAAGATATTGGAATATCATAGGACAAGATGTTACCCAAGCTGTAAGGGAATTTTTCGAATCTGGTGAATTGGATACAGCCACAAATCAAACAAATATCTGTAAGATTCAAAGACAGAAAGACCTTCCGAGATGATGGAGTTCAGACCCATCAGCCTTTGTAACTTCAGTTATAAGATCATAGCAAAGGTTTTCGCAAAGAGATTGAAGAAAATACTCCTGAAGCTGATTTCGGAGACGCAGTCAGCTTTTGTGGCCAGAAGGTTAATAACGGATAACATTCTCGTTGCTCAAGAAGTGTTTCATGCTCTGAGAACCAACCCGAGTTGCAAATCGAAATACATTGCCATCAAGACAGACATGAGTAAAGCGTATGATCGCGTACAGTGGGGTTTTTTGGCAACACTTATGAAGAAACTCAGCTTCGATGAAAAATGGATAATGTGGATTATGAGATATGTGTCCTCAGTTTCATATCAGGTTCTTATCAATGGGGAAGCGAAAGGTAATATTTCGCCAGGCCGAGGACTACAACAAGGCGACCCCTTATCTCCATTCATTTTCATCTTATGCACAGAGGTCTTGATTTCACTTATTAGAGGTGCGGAACAAGAGCAAAAACTAACAGGAGTCAAGATTGTTAGAGCTAGTACCGCTGTCTCACATTTACTGTTTGCAGACGATAGCCTTTTTCTGTAAAGCAGAACCGCAGCAATGCTCAGAGTTAATGAAGATTATTGACATGTACGGGAGAGCCTCCGGCCAACGCCTAAACACAACTAAGTCATCAATTCTTTTTCGCTCGAAGATCTCGCCACCCCTCCGACATGTACTGAAAAATACGTTAGGGATCACAAGAGAGGGAGGCATGGGAACATACTTGGGGATCCCGAAAAACTACATGGCTCAAAAAAACAGTTCCTCTCCTTTATACAACAACGACTGAACAGGAAATCAAACATCTGGGCGGCAAGATTATTAACAAAAGGAGGAAAAGAAATCTTGATTAAATCAGTAGCACAAGCAATTCCGACATATGTTATGTCATGTTTTTTACTTACAAAGGAAGTGATTAATAAACTCAACAGTGTTATTAGGAGGTTTTGGTGGAGTTCAAGGGACAACACTAGAGGGATCCATTGGATATCTTAGAAAAAGCTTTGCAAGCCTTTTGAAGAAGGAGGTTTGGGATTCAGAAACTTAAAGGATTTTAATATCGCCTTACTTGGGAAACAGCTATGGCGGCTCATGAAATATCCGGACTCTCTTCTAGCAAGAGTTTTGAAAGGAAGATACTATAGGAAGTCCAACCCGATGGACACGGCTAAAGCATCACTACCGTCATACGGCTGGAGGAGTATAATGGAAGCAAAAACACTTATTGAAAATGGACTATATCGTACAATTGGTACCGGTGTTGACACAAGTGTATGGAGTGATAACTGGATCCCTGTAATCCCGGCTAGGCCGACGAGAGATAACGGTTGCTACCGAGATCCAGACTTGAAAGTTCACCATTTGATTAAACCGGAAACCATGGAGTGGAATCTCGAACTCCTCCATGCATTTATAGAAGAAGAAGACATACCACGAATTTTGAGTATCCGTCCGAGTAAACGGCACCGTACCGATAGCGTATGTTGGAATTACACGAAGTCGGGCGAATACTCGGTCAGATCAGGATATGAGGTAGCGAAAAATTTATCCAAGGAGCTGGAGGATCAAGAAATGACGGAACCAAGTGTTAACAGCTTAAAAAACCAAGTATGAAAGATAAAAACCACAAGGAAGATTAAACATTTTCTCTCGCAAGCTTTGATGGGTTGCGTAGCAACGACATCCAGATTAAATGATTGTCATTGTGGTACAGATAGGGAATGCCCACGATGCGGGTCTGGGGATGAGACAATAAACCACCTCCTTTTTGAATGCCCTCCAGCACTCCAATGCTGGGCTATATCCCCTATTCCAACGGTTCCGGGCGTTTTCCTGTGTCTGTCGCTTTTCAATAACTTTGATCATCTTTTATGCAGAGCACGAGGGAAAGAAATGTCACCAAACGAGATTGCTATGTTTCCCTGGCTAATATTGTACATTTGGAAGGCCCGTAATGATAAAGTATTCAATGGGAAGGAAATCTCTCCAGAAGACACTGTACAGCTTGCTATTAACGAGGCCGAGAGCTGGAGACTTGCGTAGGTTAGGGAAGAGAAGACAGAGGAGGGAGAAGAACAGAGCACGATAGGTTCCTTGGATCAGACTCCCACGGCTCCGACAAACCATAAACGGTACCAAATTGATGCCTCTTGGACGCATGATGGACGGTTTGTAGGATTTGGTTTCGTGGTTTTACACGGGAGTTTTGTCTCTCAGGTAGGACTTTGCGCCAAGCATAACAATCGATCGCCACTGCACGCTGAAATGGAGAGTCTGATATGGGCTATGAAGATGATGATTCACAAAGAGGAGCGATCGATACATTTTGAAACTGATTGCTTACAGATTATCCGGATTATTGAGGGTGAGGAGGATTGGCCGGCTTTACAAATGATACACGAGTTTTAAACCCTTATTTCCTACTGCAAGTGCACAGCATACGAAGTAGTATTTAGGGGTCGATCCCACGAAGACCAGTTTCACACTTTGATCAAATGAGCTAAATCAAAAGCTAAGACAATTCAATTATGTTTTTGGTTTTGTAAATAGCAAGTAATAAAAGAAAAATCGGTTGTAAAGATAATATTAAACAAGTGTTAGGTCAAGGAATATCGCAGGAGATTCAGAGCAAAGGATCAAACAACTATTCAGGCAGTAATTAAGCACAAGTCTAGAACTCAAACATAAAGATAATATCAATCCACTCTCGTGGTACCAATATCTTTGTCTATCAACCTAGAATTCCTAACTCTCGCTGGTACTAGAAATCGTAGACAAGCTTTAAGGTCAGGTTTAATATGTTCACAATTCTCCAATACATCTACTCTCGCAGGTAATGAATAAATTGCTCACCAATGTTCTTTCTAGCAACCTAGCAACTCTCGCTGTCTAAGTTAACCTGACATCAATGAATCAAGTGATCAATTCGATCCAAGCATTAAGGATAACAAGGGTGAAGACATCGATTTGAATAGCCTATTTGTGTTTAACCCTAAAGCTCATGAATTCCTTTGACAAACCTTAACCTAACTAAGAGATATACTCAGACATAATTAAAGAAGAAGAAAACAAAGAGATTATAGAGTTCATCATAAAAGCTTGAATAGATAATACAATCTGAAAGTAACTTAATAAGAATTTGAAAAAAGTGCAAATATAGATAACAAAAGCTGGAAATAAACTTATGAGAACTTGATTAAAGCATAAAGATAGATAATAAGAACTGAAAGTAAAACTTGATCAAAGCATAAAATGTTTAAAGCTTAAAAGAAACTAATAAGCACTTGATAAAAACATAAACATTAAAGCTTAAAAGAGAAGAGGAGCAATGTTTTGAAGCTAGAGAAGAGTGAGAGAAGAAGATGGTGTGGTTTGAAGCATCAAGAGTGAGTCCAATATATAGGCCAAGGTGTAGGGGAGTAGGTAAGACGGGGAACTACCGTTCTGGAGGAGAACGGTCGTTCTAGTTGGTCGATCGAAGTAGGTGAGTGTTGGTGAGTCGGGGAACGGTCGTTCTTGGTGGAGAACGGTCGTTCCTTGCTCGGTTTTTGGTGGAGTAGGTGAGATGGGGAACGACCGTTCTGTTGAGGGAACGGTCGTTCTCTGGCTTTTGTCGGCAAGGTAGGTGAGGTGGGGAACGACCGTTCTGCTAAGGGAACGGTCGTTCTCTGTGGTTGTTCTACACCAAGAACGGTCGTTCTCTTCAGTTGGTCCTTTTCTCGTGTTTTTCCACATTAACTCGACTCGAACATGTCCGTAAACGCCAAACTCCATCGGAACTCCATAAGATCTGTAAAAAGACTCGAAAAACTAACGAAAGATGCAAATCAAAACTCAAACCGAATACTAAAAACAAATCAAAATATGTTAAAAATACATAATATCAACTCTCCCCAACTAAAACCTTTGCTTGTCCCAAAGCAAAATTAGAGATCTTACAAAGAGGAGAGGTTTGAAAAACGTGTGAATCTCGTAAAACTTATAGGACTATACTCTAAATCAATTGCCCGTAAACCGCATTCGCAAGGTTCAGATCAAACCGTACTTCATTGTACTTCTCCATAACCGTAGTAAATAAATGAAATCTCATGATCATGCAGAACTCAATATTTAACATTCATTATCAAATGCGTGTACTCTCACAAATGGAATATCTAACACGTTATGGTCTAGGTATCAAGGTTGGTATTTGGTGGCTCAAGTGTTTCAGTTTCTTTTAGCAGTACAAACGGATGCAAATCATTATGCAAAATCACAGTGAGACACGGACCAATTAGGAGGTACACAACTCTCCTTAATTCTAATCCTTCTACCCTTATTTAACAAAGTCACAAATAAGAACATGATTTCTTTTAATGTTTCATGAAATTTAAAGATATTACGTTGACTTTCGCGGTTCCTTCTGTTTTTTTTTTTTATATATATATATATCGGAGAATGGAACCGGTTAGTCTCTAAGATCTGCATCACAAGAATTTCAACGATGTAAGCTTATTTCTTGAATGTGAATACAAACTTCTACCCATTTAAAAGTTCATCCTCTTTTTAAACGAAAATTTTCGATGAATGTATTCAAAAAGAGATCACATTTCTAGACACATCCCATGAGTTTAATCAGAAAGAGACCACCTATCTAGACATAGTCCTAAAGAAAAGTTGTGTCGGTCCGTATACTCCATAGTTTTTGCACATGAATGCAATGACAGTAAACGAAAATAAGTGGGTTTCAACATGGAAATGGTAAGGGTGTGGTACTAGACTAAGGATAAGTCTAGCCATTTGGAGTTAGCAAAGATTGGTAGAAATGATGCAAAGAAAACTCCAAATGTAAAATCCAATACATGATTATCAACCCCCTAAGTGAGATAAATTAAGTCCATATTAAGTTCCAATAATTCGATTAAGTTCAGATGATTTGAGAAATTCACTAAATGATCAAGTTATGGATTTTTCTGCGTTTCCAAACTATCCTCAAACAATGCCAAGCAGTCGTAAGGCAATGACATCGAACATGTTGCAATTCCAAAAAGTTAACAAATTCACACATTGTTTTGACTCGATAAATTTTTTTTTTTTTTGTAAACTCCAAATTCACAATTCCGTAAACGCCAAACTCCATCGGAACTCCATAAAATCTGTAAAAAGACTCGAAACAATAGAAAAGACTCGAAAAGCTAACGAAAGATGCAAATCAAAACTCAAACCGAATACTAAAAACAAATCAAAATATGTTAAAAATACATAATATCAACTCTCCCCAACTAAAACCTTTGCTTGTCCCAAAGCAAAATTAGAGATCTTACAAAGAGGAGAGGTTTGAAAAACGTGTGAATCTCGTAAAACTTATAGGACTATACTCTAAATCAATTGCCCGTAAACCGCATTCGCAAGGTTCAGATCAAACCGTACTTCATTGTACTTCTCCATAACCGTAGTAAATAAATGAAATCTCATGATCATGCAGAACTCAATATTTAACATTCATTATCAAATGCGTGTACTCTCACAAATGGAATATCTACACGTTATGGTCTAGGTATCAAGGTTGGTATTTGGTGGCTCAAGTGTTTCAGTTTCTTTTAGCAGTACAAACGGATGCAAATCATTATGCAAAATCACAGTGAGACACGGACCAATTAGGAGGTACACAACTCTCCTTAATTCTAATCCTTCTACCCTTATTTAACAAAGTCACAAATAAGAACATGATTTCTTTTAATGTTTCATGAAATTTAAAGATATTACGTTGACTTTCGCGGTTCCTTCTGTTTTTTTTTTTTTATATATATATATATCGGAGAATGGAACCGGTTAGTCTCTAAGATCTGCATCACAAGAATTTCAACGATGTAAGCTTATTTCTTGAATGTGAATACAAACTTCTACCCATTTAAAAGTTCATCCTCTTTTGAAACGAAAATTTTCGATGAATGTATTCAAAAAGAGATCACATTTCTAGACACATCCGATGAGTTTAATCAGAAAGAGACCACCTATCTAGACACAATCCTAAAGAAAAGTTGTGTCGGTCCGTATACTCCATAGTTTTTGCACATGAATGCAATGACAGTAAACGAAAATAAGTGGGTTTCAACATGGAAATGGTAAGGGTGTGGTACTAGACTAAGGATAAATCTAGCCATTTGGAGTTAGCAAAGATTGGTAGAAATGATGCAAAGAAAACTCCAAATGTAAAATCCAATACATGATTATCAACCCCCTAAGTGAGATAAATTAAGTCCATATTAAGTTCCAATAATTCGATTAAGTTCAGATGATTTGAGAAATTCACTAAATGATCAAGTTATGGATTTTTCTGCGTTTCCAAACTATCCTCAAACAATGCCAAGCAGTCGTAAGGCAATGACATCGAACATGTTGCAATTCCAAAAAGTTAACAAATTCACACATTGTTTTGACTCGATAAATTTTTTTTTTTTTTGTAAACTCCAAATTCACAATTCCGTAAACGCCAAACTCCATCGGAACTCCATAAAATCTGTAAAAAGACTCGAAACAATAGAAAAGACTCGAAAAGCTAACGAAAGATGCAAATCAAAACTCAAACCGAATACTAAAAACAAATCAAAATATGTTAAAAATACATAATATCAACAAACTGAACTGGAAGAGTTTCACATTACTCGTGATGGGTTTCAAGACTTGAAACCTCGCTATCTCCTATATACCTCGGACAAAAAATTTACGAGCAGATCTTCTCGCTAAGGAGGCGAGATTCCGAACAGAGCCTTTCGTCTATCTCGATGTGCTGGTTCCACAATGGCTTCGATATTATCCAAGCTTATTTGCGTCAGCATAGATTCTAAAGAAATTCAATTTCGATGTCAAAAAAAAAAAATGCTGCCGTCCATCTCCTTTCTATTTCAAGTAATCAAAACCCTTGTTCGGGAACTCGCTATGCGCTATACGTATGGTCGATAGGGGACTAGCGAGTTACCAATTACTCGGGGATTATTCGGGATAACTCGGGGAGTAATTTTAAAACATTTTATTATAATTTTGTTCATAAATTTGTTTTAGTTAATAATATTAATAGAATAACATGATTTAATGATTAGAAAACTATTAAAAATCATGAAATCAGTGTTCAAGTGACTTTTTTCATTTTTCTACCACGCTTTAACTACTTCATCTTCATCTTTTACATATTTTTAGTCAATTTTCCTTTTTTATTTTGTTATTTAGAATAAAATATAACAAATTTGTCAAATTATTATCGATTTAAGTGATCTAAATTAATTTAGTTGTCATATGGTTTAGACAGAAAAAAACACTAGTCACTGTATAATATAGCCGTATAACTCAACTCGCCACGCTCCACCACCGTCTATAGTATTCCCGAACGTATACTCGGCTAGGCGGGCGAGTTTTCGAACAAGGATCAAAACTAACGGTTCAGAAAATATTGCTTTTGCTTCTTCCTTTCATTAATGCTAGTGGTTATTATTCTTTGTATGTTAACAGAAAACATACTAAAATATCAAAGAAAATTAACACAATATCCATATCCGTGGAAGCTTAAATTCAAAAACCACGTTATTGTGGGTTCATCGATCGATTCGATCTGATTCACTGGTTTTTGCCGGTTTTTAAACGAGGTTTATTTTGTTTCTTTCAATTCTGGTTTTCACAATAAACCAACCAGGATAACCTTGCAGTTCGTGATTGAACCGGTTCGACAGCCGGTCCGATTCGGTTTTTAAAACATTGGTTCAAACAGACCCCATGCGTTACGTTGAACGCAATCATAAATACTGATATAGGTTATTGTCAGTGCCGTGGGAGAAATTTTAAGGACTTGAGGCCAGCTTATTAAATATTAAAAAATGATGGAAAAAAAAAAATTGAAAGAAAAAACATGGATATATCAATATTCTTTCCACTTTAATAAGATTATGTTGAGGATATTAATTAATTCACCTATGTTATTATCAAAATTAAAAGTAAGCAGTGGTGTCTATTTATAATATCAAATTAATTAAATAAGAAATCAATAAAAAAACTAAATATTAAAATAAAAATAGACAAAAAAGGATAGAAGAAAAAGGAAAAGTGTTGATTCCAAAATGATTTTGAATCTTTGAGGAAAACTAAAATCATAGTATAAAAGTAATGGATGTTAAAACTATGATTGGGATTTTGGTGGTTACAAGGAAAAATGTATAATTGCTAAAATTTTAATTAAAAATTAATTGGATCTGAATAAATTTTAGTTATTAGACTAAAAAGTTTTTAATAATTAGGGGTCTTTAAATTGATATTTTAATGGGATCTGAAGCAAATACCTTTTCTGTTTAACTGTATGCACGGCCCTGGCTATTGTTTTCATTCATTTTGATGCATACTTGCCACATGCCACAGTTTTATAATACAAGTGATGTGTATATAAACAATTTCAGGAATAACTTAGTAAAAGGTTTTCTCGAAATAGATAATATTGAATATAAATAAATGTTATCTTAATTACTGTCTTTATCTAACCTAAATTTTAACAAAATTTTGTTTTTCTCTATTATGTTCCTTATCCAATCTAGTTAAGATCTAACCGGATGAAATTAAATTAAATTAAATCAAACCCAACTAAAAAACCTACCAAAATCAAACCATTCTCTAACCAGAAACAAAGTGAACATCTAAAGTTTGATCAAGTTAAATGCAAGCCGTTTTCGATTAGACACCAAACCACGACCGAAATCAACTGAAGTTCGATTAGAAAACCGACCAAAATCAAACCGTTTTCTAACCGGAGACAAGGTGAACAACTAATGTTTTGATCAAATTAAATCCAAGTCAAGTCCACAACCATTGTGATAGCAGCATGTAGTGCTGGGCATTTTAAACGAAACCGAAATAACCGAAACCGAAACCGAACCGAATTTTATGAAACACCTATTGGATATTGAAATGAGAATTTACGGATACCTGAACCGAACCGAAACCAAACCGAAACCGAATGGATAACCGAACGGATAACCGAATATCCGAAACACAATCCATATACCTAAAAAAATTATTTATATTTATATTTAAAATAACTAAATAACTAAAATTAACCAAAATATTACTAAAATAAACCGAATTATCCAAAATTATCCAATTTTTTATCCAAAATATTTGAAAATATCCGAATTATCTGATATTATCCGAAATTATCTGGTTTTTTTATCCAAATTATCCAAAAAATATATAAAACAAAAAACAAAACCGAAACCGAAAAAACCGAACAAAAACTGAACCGAAACCGAACCGAATTTTATGATCAACCGAATGGTTACTAAATTTCTATAACCGAAAAAACCAAAAAAACGAAAAAACCGAACCGAAACCGAACCGGATTTTATGATTAACCGAATAGATACTAGATCTCTATAACCGAAAAAACCGAAAACCGAAAAAACCGAACCGAACCAGAAAACCGAATGCTCAGGCCTAGCAGCATGCTATTCTGACCGTCTCTAGCTTTGGCCCTTGGTCTAATCTGGTTCAAATTTGCCAACCTGAACCGCAAATAAAACATTGTTAACCAGAACCGATTAAGGAAAGAGTATCTTAAGATATGACGTGGAACATTCTAGATAAGGTGTAGAACATTCTATCTCTATCTCTTCATTCCGGATAATTCTCAGGTGAGGAAGTTTTCTATTTGTTTAGATATTCATTTCCTTATAACCGTCAATTATAAATTCTGTTGCTTAGTATATATATAACATTACACAATTGAAAAAGAAGTATAAAGTCAACTTTCTTGTGAAAGAAGCAAAAGATGGCACGCAACGATGTCGCTGTACTTGAAGAAGAAGAAGAAGATCTCGGAGCTGCTCTGGGGAGACTACAGATCCCTTACAAAGATCTTGGACAAAGCTCCCTTGATGACGGATTTGACGTAATAAAAGACATCATAGAAGATTCAAATTTACTAGTGAGTTTCGTCGACCAACTACTTAAAAAGACATGTTTTGGTTTAAAGTGAAAATACAAAACTTAAGGTACATCTTTTCTGTGTGTTTTAGAACTACGATTCACGAGAGTCTGATGATCCTAGCCACAATGTTTCCGTTGGTGATTCAACCGACTTAAAAACGTTTGGAAACGCTTCAAACTCACCAACAACAGCCTCGAGAGGAAGGTCTCTTGCAGCAATACGACCAAGAAACAAACGAGGAAGACGAAAAAGACGGTGCTTCAAGAGTGCTGCTAGTCTATTTGGTGTTACAGACAAGTCTTGTTTACATTGTGGGACAAGAGACACACCGTTATGGAGGGAAGGTCCTAAAGGACCGGGAACGCTCTGCAATGCGTGCGGAGTGAGATACAGAACAGGTCGGCTACTTCCCGAGTATCGTCCTGCTTCAAGTCCTGGCTTCAAACCTAATGTCCACTCGAATTTTCATCGGAAGGTTATGGAAATCAGAAGAGAGAAGAACTCACCTCCCAATAGCTTTGGCAATAGCTTTGGTTTTTAGGGTTATCAGCGGTGAGATTCGTATCAGATTTTTAGGAAATTTGGTTTCATTTCACAACACAGAATATTATTTTTTCTTTTCTTTTGGAAACAGGTATATTCTTTTGTACATATATTCTATTTCTGGATAAGTTATAATAACAGGATTTAAGATACAAGTTTGAATAATGATTTATTTTTTATACAATTTTTAGTAATTATTAACAATTATTATTGAATAATAAAGCTCATGGGATGGTGTTGTCTTCATTGCAATTCCACTATCGCCTACTATCCTTATTAAGCAACACCCTTATCATCTTGTCTCTCTTAACTTTCTCGCTTCCAATTGAATTGTGCAAAGTTTTATTATTCCAGTTTTGCAGATCTAAGTGATGAATTTCACACGAACTGTTTCTTTTTTTTTCTAAAACTCTTAGAAATTTTAACTACAAAACAATAACAAAATATCTTTATTATAACTCAATAAAACCTATCTTGAAAAGAAGAAATACAACGCTTTTATAACCTTTAGAAATATTCATAAACTAAAAAGGAATATATCTAAAACTGAATTCAATTGAAAATAAAAATAAAAAACAGTAAAAAGAAATAATGCTCGGGGTTAGAATAATAAGAAAAAAGGTTTAAGAAGAAGAAGAAGTTCAGAGAGGAAAGGCGATCGAATTGGCGACTTCTGGTTTTTCTCTCTCCTGCGGTGCAAATCAAAAAAAGGTGGCTTCTCAGCCTCCTTCTCCGATGACATCGGAGCCGGTAA
The DNA here is from genome assembly GCA_010577795.1 of Isatis tinctoria. Classification (NCBI taxonomy): domain Eukaryota; kingdom Viridiplantae; phylum Streptophyta; class Magnoliopsida; order Brassicales; family Brassicaceae; genus Isatis; species Isatis tinctoria. The sequence goes on along the minus strand of VHIU01000580.1, from coordinate 16,582 downwards.
ACTCCGATGGATCTTCTTCACGTCCATCATCGGAATTTCAACATCCAACAGCCAAACCCTCATGGATCTCAATCGCTCAACAAAAGCCAAGTTTGTCAAAGCACGACCTCTGTTTTTCGGGAACGGAGGGCAACCAGGCGGTCGAAATTCCTGACAATATCATCGATGGAGCTATCCCACTATGGGAAGATATGATACTCGGTAAGTTTCTAACCAAAGCACCACATGTAGCGAAGGTCCATATAATTGTGAACAAGATCTGGCCAATTGGAGACAAGTCTGAAAAAGTTGAAGTCTTTGTTGTGGACGACACAACAATGAAATTCAGAATCAAGAGCAGCACAGTTCAATCTCGAGTTCTAAAGCGTGGTATGTGGAACATAGCCGACATACCCATGGTGGTGTCTAAGTGGTCCCCGATTGCAGAGGAAGACCATCGGGAAATCACCACAATACCCATGTGAATAACAATGAAGAACGTTCCAGCTATGATGTTTTCAGAAGTGGGTCTGGGTTTTATCGCAAGTGCAGTGGGAGACCCAAAGAGAATTCATCCGGACACTCTGCAGTGTAAACAATTTGATGAGGCAAGGATATTTGTCGAAGTAGAAGTGGCAAAAGGCTTCCCAACATCCCACCGTTTCAAGTCAACTAAAGGAGTCGACTCTGTAGTCGAATTTCAGTATCCATGGTTACCTAAGAGATGCTCAATCTGCGGTAAATGGGACCACCCGGCGCCAAAATGTACCTCGAAAAATATTCAGATTAGAAAGGAACTCAAGGACGACCTTACTACCAAAGATGCATCCCCTGCAAAAACATCGACACAAATATCTGAGCAAGTTATACTGCCTGGAACAACATCAACACCAGTTGCTACGCAGATGGCTCAGACAGAGACAGAATTACCTGAACCTGTAAAGGAAGTCGAAGAAGAAGAAGACTGGTCTGCTGTTTCTCCCAGGAAAGCAGGCCGAAGTCCCGCTAAACAATTTCAGGTTCAAAATACAAATCAAATTGATCTCGCATCCAAGTTTTCCGTTCTTAGTGAGATGGAGGAAGAAGGTGAAATAGTAGAACAGAATGAAGCGACAGACTTAACCACTTTGGATGCCCAAGACAAAGGGAAAGAAGATCCTTTGAAAAAGCAGTCTGCTGACGAGGAAGGTGCTAATGCTGATGGTACTTCCGAAATCAAGGCAACCGACTATACACAAACGAAGGTAACCGACCATACACAGCGCGTTAATTTACCACGTTATTCAAAAACAAAAAGCCGTCTGCTAGCGGAAAACTCAGCTCCTATAGGGAAGGAAATGCCTGCAACTATAGGCAAACGAGGCTCCCGGAAACAACACTAAATGTCGTGTTTCTTCTGGAATATCCGCGGTTTAAACAAACCTTCTAAACATTCTGTGATCCGTAACTGGATATGCAAAGAGGAGATGCAATTTGGGTGTCTACTGGAGACACGAGTCAAAGAAAGAAAGTGTCAAAAAATTATGGATAAAGTTATGAAAGGATGGACAGTCTTAACAAACTATGAGCATAGTCCACGAGGACGAATCTGGGTACTTTGGAGAGAGTCTGTGCGTATGACTCCAGTTTTCAGCCCAGATCAAATTGTTACCTGCTCGGTTCTGCTCGAAGGGCAAGAAGAAGAATTTTTCTGTTCTTTTATTTACGCAAAAAACACAGCTGAGGAGCGAAAGGCTTTATGGGAAGATATCAAGAATCATCATGATAGTCCACTGTTTCATAATCGACCTTGGATGCTTATGGGTGATTACAATGAAACACTAAGTCTGGAGGAACATTCAGATAATCAGAATTCGGCTACCAGTCATCATGGTATGAGAGATTTCCAGAATATTACAAGCAGATGTGCTCTGCTGGATTTGGTTTGTCAGGGACCCTGTTCACTTGGACGAACAAACGAACGGATGGGATAATCTGCAAAAAGCTTGATCGAGTCCACATTAATGATATTTGGCTGCACAAATACACAAATGTTTATGGTATTTTTGAAGCAGGGGGAGTTTCGGACCACCTGAGATGCAGAATAGAGCTTAAAAGAACAGAGGAGACAGGGAAAAAACCCTTCAAATTTGTGAATGCTATTGGAAACATGCCAGAATTTATCCCAGCGGTGGAATCTTCTTGGCAAGGGACAGAACCTCTATACCATTCTACCTCAGCAATGTTCCTACTGACAAAAAAATTAAAGGCATTGAAGTCACCGCTTCGAAAGCTAGGTAAAGACAAACTTGGCTTGATATCAAAAAAGACAAAGGAAGCTTTTCAGGTTCTCTGTGCCAAACAACAACAAACGCTCTCTAATCCAGTCCCAAGCGCAATCGAGGAGGAAATGCAAGCCTATGACAGATGGCGCCATTTATTAGACCTAGAAGAGGAGTATCTCTGGCAAAGATCAAAGCTCCATTGGCTAAGAGTCGGGGATCAAAACAACAAATCTTTCCATAATGCTGTCAAAACTCGTCAGCTCAAAAACAAGATCAAAGAGATCGAAGGCGAAAATGGAGAGTTAATAAACACCCAAGCAGGTATTAAGGAGGCAGCCGAGAAGTTTTTCAGAACCTTCCTCACACACGCTCCACAAGAATTCACAGGAAAATCTGCTGAAGATATTAAAAAACTCATCCAGTTCAGATGCAACGATCTTGAAAGGACATTCTTAGAAAGAGAAGTCAGTGCAGCGGAGATTCAAAGAGTGATCTTCAGTATGCTGGCGAACAAGGCTCCAGGCCCCGACGGCTACACTACAGAATTCTTCAAATCCGCATGGCATATTGTCGGAAAGGATGTAACAGTTGCAATCCAATCTTTTTTTCTAACGGGATTCCTACCAAAAGGAATAAACTCAACGATTCTTGCCTTGATCCCAAAGAAGAAAGAAGCTAAGAAGATACAGGACTACAGGCCAATCTCCTGCTGCAATGTTCTCTATAAGGCCATATCAAAAATACTTGCTAATCGCCTCAAATGCATCCTGCCCAAGCTCGTTGCTCCAAATCAATCGGCATTTGTAAAAGATCGGCTACTTATGGAGAACTTGCTGCTTGCAACAGAACTGGTAAAAGACTACCACAAAACCGCTATATCGTCTCGTTGTGCTATGAAGATAGATATATCGAAGGCATTTGACTCGGTGCAATGGCCATTCTTGTTGAACTCGTTGAAAGCATCCCACTTCCCGGACAAGTTCATCCATTGGATCAATCTCTGCATCTCCTCGGCTTCTTTCTCGGTTCAAGTGAACGGTGAACTAGCTGGCTATTTCCAGAGCTCCCGAGGACTACGCCAGGGCTGTTCGTTATCTCCGTATCTGTTCGTCATCTGCATGAACTTTCTATCGCACAAGCTGGACGCTGCAGCAAAGGCAAACGAAATTGGATATCACCCAAAATGTAAGAATATCGCTCTCACTCATTTGTGTTTTGCAGACGATCTTATTGTGTTTACAGATGGAAAAAAAACCTCCGTCGAGGGAGTTCTGCGTGTTTTTGATGAGTTCTACCGAGAATCAGGGCTCAACATAAGTTTGGAGAAGTCAACTGTCTACATGGCTGGTATCTCAGAATCTGCTAAAGCGGATATCTTAGCACAATTCCCTTTTGATTTGGGACAGCTTCCGGTACGATATCTAGGACTACCCCTCCTCACTAAGCGAATGTCAACCAAGGACTACAAGCCGTTGATTGAGACCATCTGAGCAAAAATCACCTCTTGGACATCACGTCATCTTTCATATGCAGGCCGATTACAATTGATCTCCTCAGTTATAATGAGTATCTCCAATTTCTGGATGAGCGCTTTCCGGCTACCTGGTGCATGTGTTAAGGAAATAGAAAAACTCTGCTCGGCCTTTCTCTGGTCAGGACCGGATCTACACACAAAAAAAGCGAAGGTCTCATGGGATGATGTATGTAAACCAAAGGAGGAGGGCGGTCTGGGTTTAAGGAAGTTGAAGGAGATAAATACAGTCACTGGATTAAAACTTATCTAGCGAATCACGTCTTCTACATCGTCTCTTTGGGTCAATTGGTTGTACACATATCTTATACGTAATGGCAGCTTCTGGTCGATCAACAACTCAACTCAGTCGGGGTCCTGGATGTGGCGTAAGATACTCAAATTGAGGACCATGGCTGCACCTTTGCAACGCGTGGAGATTCATAATGGTGTGAATACATCATTTTGGTTCGATCACTGGTCTAACCATGGACGCCTTCATCAGCTTCTTGGCGACCGTGGATTCATTGATATGGGAATTTCGAAAAACTCATCGGTTGCACAAGTTCTTCAAACGCATTGCAGGAGGACACACAGGACTCCGATCCTTAACCTAGTAGAAGATTCAATTGATACTCTACGGAACAGGAACGATGCAGAGGGACCCGACACAGTGCTCTGGTTTCAGAGTGAAAATGTTTTCAGACCGGTGTTCACATCACGCAGCACTTGGAATCACATCCGTTCTGCCAAATCAAAACAACCGTGGGCAAAGTGTATATGGTTCCCGAAAGCAACACCAAAATACTCCTTTCTCGCCTGGCTAGCTATTCAAAATCGCTTACCTACTGCAGACAGGACGCAACGTTGGAATCCCGAACATGATGCACGGTGTGTGCTATGCACCCACCCACTAGAAACTCGAGATCACCTCTTCTTCACCTGCCCCTACGCTGCTGAGATATGGAATGCTCTAACCCGGAATCTTTTCCAAAACACCAATCCAACATCTTGGTCTGACATCATTTCCATCATGCAGACATCTACACAGGACTATATGCAGCAATTTATCACAAGGTATGTCTTCCAGGCTGTTCTATATGAAATTTGGAGAGAGAGGAATCTTAGGATACATGGCGAGAACCCTTCCCCTACGTCGAGACTAATCAAACTCATCGACAAGACTGTAAGGAACCGGCTATCCACAGCTAGAGCAGATGGTGATAGAAGACTCAACGAAAGCTTGATTTTCTGGTTCAGTGTTTTCCTTAGAAAACATCAACAATTGTCATCTCTAATCTTTCAATCTGTTTCAACTACAATATAGCATGTACATGTAAAACAGTCTTTTTGGTTTTGAAATTTAACATTCAATTTCAAAAAAAAAAAAAAAAAAAAAAAAAAAATAATGCTCGGGGTTGAAAAAACTACAGTGTTGCTACACCAGATCCCTCCCGATATTTGACTCTAAATCGTCCAACGAATCTGCAGGAACAAAACATAGACATATATACTTCACATTAAAAACGTCAGATGTGTTGATGTCGCTGTTGGGTCGTTGAAGTTGTTATCATTGATGCGCTCAAGAACCTCCAATGGGCCATCTTCTTAGCTTTGAGTTTTACTATAAGCACGAACATGCATACGAATATACGATCCTTTATAAGTACGGCCCAGACACAATCCTTAACCTCAAACACAAGATGAGGACGATGTCAATCTGCAGCGGTCTTATACTTCACACCAGAAGCCTCCAAATGCGAGGGAAGCATCCCATAAATTAGCTTGGGAAAACTTTAAAAGAATCCAAAGTGATAGCTTAAACTTCAGATTCTTTCTCAGAATTCATGTATATATTTTTGATTTGGACGCTTATAGACACAAAATACTTTAATCATGTACAAATTATAAATATCAGCCATCGTTACGTTTTCAGAAATCCTAAAAAACGTCAACATCTTTTTCAATAGTAATACTTAACCTCCATCTCTACCTAGTGGAGGAACCGGACACACACAACCAAAATTTACCATTCATTGATTGTTGTTTCCCCTTTTCAAATTGGGCGAACCGGACACGAATAATATATACGATTTCAAGAATATGAGCAATAGCTTCAAAAACCATATCCATAGACATAAAATTTTCAGTATTTATTACCCAAAGAACGTGCAACCCTCACAAAAGTCTTTACAACAAGAGTCCCAGTTTTAAATCAAATACGTAAAAAAAATAAAAAAAAGTGATATCAAAGTGAGTAAAATAATCCTCGACAGGCATATAGCAAAAAGCATCCAAATTTGTAAGAACCTAAACGAGCAAATCAGTCGCTTTGGTAAAAGTACTTTCCCCCCCCCCCCCCCCCCCCCCCCAAAAAAAAAAAAAAAAGATGACTTAGTAGTACTGTACATTCACACGTACCTTCCCCTTTCTGCTCGAGAGTCCTGATGTGCTAACATCATATCATTCAGACAAGACAACGATGAGCCACTTGCATAATCATTCAACAACGGCCACTTCCTGATCGACCTTCCAGTAGTTAGTGTCGTTGTACTCCTGCTGCATATTCTCATCAGAGCTCTCCTTTCCCGGAGAAGCTGTGGTGCTGTTCCTCTTCATTGGTCCTGCTTCACCCCTATCCCTTCCTTGAGAGCTTGATCCATTGCCCTCTCGGTTCCTTCTGGCTCCACGCCCACGAACTCAACGTCTTTGCTAAACAACGAAGGCACAGGCGGTGATCTCGGGCTTATCTCACCTTCCGAGGACGAAGAACCGTTTGGGATTCTCACGTCTGGCATATTGACGTCATCTTCAGGAAACGGATCTTTGACCTGTGCAGCGGATGAAGAAGCATCTCCAGGTGACGATTCATCCACATCTTCATCGATCTCGATATCTCCAGGTACCTTGTCTACAGAGACTGCTTCTGAGGTTGAAGCTGTGGGTTCAAAAGGGTTCTTGCTTTCCGTCATCAAACCGTCTTCGTCTTCATCTTCGTCTTCATCTCCATTACCGGATGTTTCATTCAAGCTTACATCTTCCATTGCTTCCTCCGAAGCCATCGCCCCTGTCCCTGTGTTCTCACCCAACTCATCTCCTTGGAACGTGAACCAGTTCGAGTTTGTAAATAAATTGCTGCACCAAGAAAGTAAAAACACACCCATTCCATTGGTTTTAGAAGCCACAAAAGCTAATGGATTTAGAAGCCAAACCATTCAATGTTAGTTTCTATAAAATCAGATGTGGAAGCTTACTTGGCCTGTTCATCAAGCCTTAGAGATGATATAACAACTTCAGCAGATTCGTCATCAAAGTAGACATCCTACAAAATATGTTCAGTCAGGACTATAGTCGACAAGTGTTTTCTTCGAGCATAGAACATTGAATGTATTTAAAATGAATACCTCTTCGTCTCTGTCATTGGAACCATGCTCCTGGAACCAGAAACATGGGATTTAGACCCAGCCAAAAAAAAACAATAAGAAATACTAATCACAGAGATTACAATTACCTCCCCAGCACCATTGTTCTCTTGCATGTTGTATCTAAACTGGTTCAAGTTATTAGCTAAACCAGCAAGGTCATAATCCCTATCGTGAACATCATCATCGTCACTGTCCCTAGTCCTATCATGCAATGCTGTTGGGCGTCTGCATGCGAAAGAAATAAGGTGATTGTTCCCAAGAGACAAACTCAGAACTAGGACGAGTAGATACAGTGCGTATATTTAAACCCAGAGGTCGATCATTGCATAAATAGGTGTGACAGCATACCCGCAAACCCAGCGATAAACGTTCTCAACCGCGTTTCGATCATGCAATGTATTAGCTTCCCACTCGCCCCATTCGTTATGTTCCTAGCAAAGGAAAACGGTATGCGTCAGAAAGTTGTATCTACCAAACAAAATGTAAATAGTTGTACACAAGATTTATTATAAAGTAGAAGAGTTGTGGACAATTTTTATGGATTTGTACAAAGAATCCAAGTAATTTGCAGCAAGAACCCCACGAGTACAGAAAACAGAGTGGTAGAATAGATGTATTCAGAAGCACCGACTAGCATATTTATTTAACAGCTCATCATTATATGTAGATATAGGCAAATAGATATTCACAAACACTAATCAACACAGTTACTTAACACAGCTTAAGTGGTACATGCAGAAAGACAATATACTGCCTACGACAGTAAATCTGCAATCATTGTTGCTGTCTTGCTGAAAAACGAACCTCAAGTAAAGTCTTTATCAGGTTACTGTTAGTTGACAGCTGAACAAGCTTGTTTGAAATTCTTGAGATATGACCAATATTTCCCACCCGTGGAGCCTGCTTTCCAGCAGCAGGTATTGTCGGCTGCATGAAATCAAAATCAATTAAACCTATAACTCAGGACACTCTGTTAGAAAAGTGAACAGAGCGGGCCATTTTTTAATCAAAAACCACATAATTTGATGTTCCACATCTTGCCTCACAGAACCGACGACAGAATATATTCCACATCTTGTCTTACAGAACTAAGGAAAAATGATGTATATGCTCTCTCATAAACTTTGCTCACCATATTCTCTGAAGAGTTATTAGACAGCACGCACACCAATAAGCACGAGTGAGAGTCACAGTTCGTACCTGGTTATCACCAGACAGGATTGGCTGTTTCTCTATTTTAAGAATTTTTCCAATCAAATCACACTCACGGAGAAGATGGTCAATAATCTCCTCGTTTTTGCTCTCCAAACACGATACTATTATACTCTCAACCTGATGGTGCAGTGCATTATTATATGGGTACCTGCATAGGAAAAAAAAAAAAGAAGAATTGAAAAGTAGGATTTAGCCAACCAAAGTCTCAAGACATGAACAAAGCAAGTTGTCATCAATCCAGGAGGAAGTCTTTACTCGAAGAACAAATCAAGGACTCGTCTAATAGCTCCTGAGCTAGCTAGTTCTTTTCCTGTAGCTTCACTTCGTGTTTTCAACAAGACAGCAATGAACTCCACAATCTAAGAAAAGCCATCAGCAAAACAAAGAAAATCAGAAGAAAATAATAATAGAACAGAAACACACAGAAGAAACTAGTTCCATGATCTGATGCCTGGTCCATCATACAATCAGACCGTCCAGTTGACAATAACTAATATTTAAGAATGAAACCTAACCTTCAGACGATGACTGCCAAGTGGAGGCTTCAACTGCCCATAGGTTGTAGGTAACACCTTTTCATCACATGTCACGTTCAGAAGTGCGACAAAGTCACCTACACCAGAGATACAAGCCTTAAAGGAAAGTTCAAATAAGAGGTCCAAGCACGTAAAAAGTCAAGGAGTCATATTCTATCATTTAAGTTCAATGAGAGCTCGAATCTATCAGGCTAGAAAGGTCAAAGCATATACACACAAACTACTAATAAGAAAGTGGAGTGGAATGACATCAAATGAAGAACCAAGTAACAAAACTAGAAGATTTTCATTCTCGTGCAAACATGTACTGTCACCTCGAACGGCATAAGAAGTTACAGATGTTAGGATGAACCAAGAAGATAGAATTGAATCCTAGCAATCAGTGAGCAAAAAGTGATACTAACGTCATGATGAACCAACAATTAGCAGAAAAAAACAAGAAACGAATATGCACGCATGAATAGAACAAAATGGGTCATTTGTTTTATACTAACCAAGTCTAGGCAGCATGGTAGTTATAGTCTCCGGATTCACGGAAATTGGAGACTCAAAGATTTGTTGGCCCCTGAATGAATACATAAAGGGAGAAGAAACTAGAGATCTTCGTGGGCTTAACAACGAAATGCACACCGAAAGCGTGTGGACAAGGCTCGATTTGGACTGAGGATCTCCAAAAGCATGACCAAATATCCTTGCAACAAAACTGCAGACAAGAAAAAGGATCACTGAGATTATCTTGAATGCTAAAGATTTTTAAGAGGATAAAACATCTTGCAAACCTTGAACTAGAGAGTTTCGTAGCCAAAGGTGATGGTGCATTTTGAGCAATAGTGCACAGTGTTTCAGCAGCGTTTGCATGAACTTCGAGAGAATTCTGATACAACCAGAAAATCAAAAAAATTGTCAGAAACTTCACATCAGGGCTGACCAATTAGTAAGTACAAGTCTTGTTGTTCGAATAACCACTACAGAGAAGGTTCTCTTTACAGCATGTAGAGATTCAGAAGTAGGTAATCAACCACTGCAGCAAGAAGATAAAACATTGATGTTCATGCACATTGCATAGGAGAATCTCGCCAACTATCCTCTATGTATCTTATAAAGCTAAAAATTGTGATTTCCCAGTAACTCCAAACTAGCAGCCTAGCCACACCCACATGGAGAACCAACATATCCCACGTTTTATTATAATATTAAAAATAAGCAACCCGAAGTAGCATAGTTCCATGCTTCCTATATTTCAATCGTTTACAGCAAAATGAAGGGGATAGAGACAGTTTTTTCAAAGTTATACTTACTGATGGGCTAAGCTTATCAACGATCATTTCAAGCAGATTGCTATCAGCTAACCATTGCATCACATCCAGGTGGTTGGGATACACATGATCATCCGCACCAACCAACCGAATTAGAACCTACAGAAATCACATGACATCAGATTAAGAGTGATTACCAGATCAAATCTAAGGATAAGAGGAGAGGGAAGGTTTACCTCCATAATGGACGTAATCCCTATCAAATCAACCAGTTGCTGGAAAACATTCTGATGGGCCTGTAGATCGTATTGTAAAACATTAATTACTACTTTTATATGGACTGTACACCAGATAATTCACAAAGTAACAAATTTCAAAGAAAAGGTGCGTCAATCATATGTTGAACTATTCAAGGATTGTCTAGGTCAGAAAAATATATATAGGCCACAGAAGATTACAAGGGAACATCCAGCTTAATATGCTTTCTGCCACACAGTCTTATTTTCAACCAGAACTTGCATGCTTTCCTTGAAATTCGCAAAAATTTCATAAAACATCCAAATAAAACTCACTTTTACATAGTTCATCAGCGGGACCGTCTTCCTCAACATGAGGCATATGACAACCTACACCCGAAAGAGATAAGATACACTGTTCGTAAGTAACAAACATGTGGAGGCATATGATAGAAACTCTTAAGAACTGAAATTCTAAAAATAACTACTGAAAAATGTGTACATCAAAAACATTACCTTGCTGAAATACCCAGCTAGCATTACGCTGTGGGAACGGTTTGGTTCCAAAAAGGAGAAAAGAAGGTTCATTAGCTGCATCAGGAAGAATAAACAGTTAAATGAGACCAAATATCCTTGCGTCATATTAAGAAAGAAGAAAAGTAATACAATACCTCCTCCTCTTCCACTAAAGTCTTAAGAATTACATCAATCTCACAAGTCAAGACTTCAGAGGAGATGAAAGGGAACCTGATAGAGAAACATGCTTTAAGGTCAACAGTACATCTGGATAAAGTTCAAAATAGTTCGCAGAAATATTCTAAATGAGGTTAACATTAAATCTGTATAAAGTTCATCAGCAAAAGCAAGAGAAGCTGCTATATCTAAAAAAACAAAATGCACATACTTGAAAGCACGCTTGCTATCAGCATCTTCTGGAGATTCTTCAACAATGAAACGTAACAACTGTTCCACTTGGGCTCTTTCTCTCAAACTGCAAATGAGCATATAAAAATAAAAGCATAAAAGTCCAACATCGCAACCCTTAGCTACTACTATGAGAAACTAAAACTTCCATTGGTCCTGCAAAGATAACATAAGGTAGTATGAATTCTATCTACTTTTTCTTTGTGCAATATCTGCTGGCTTGTATATCCTCTTCAATCTTTTTCAGGAATGATTAAAATAGAGAGAAAGACACATGTCATAGTAGATAGTACAAACGAAGGTATAACAAATCTACACATAACTACAAGGAGGTTAAAAAGGAAGACGCCTAAATGAATTACAAATTAATGAGACGGCTGTTCAAAGCTCTGCATTCTTGGATTATGTCTTCCTCATCCAGGAGTTCTTCCAAAGTGAAGTCTTCTTTGTCTAATATCGACTCAACCTGTTAATCACAAGCAGAAGATGAGGCAAAGAACGAAGACAAAAATGGATAAAGAACAGTGTTGCCTATCTGATTCCTCCCCTATGAACTACATTACAAAGCTTCCAAGAACTTGAAAACATGACTATTTCCCTCGAAACACCATTAGAAATGATAAAAACACAAATTCGAAGCAGTAATTGACATCCATATATGTTATTTACAAGCATGCCACAAAGAAGAAATGTTCAATTAACGATTAAAGCTGACGAACATGAGTTCAAGAAACCAACGAAAAATCTCAAAACATTTCAGCATATTCAATTCGCGTACGAACAAAGCAGATAAAGGAAGAGATAGTTGATTCATGACACGAAGAGTTCACCAGAAAAAGCAAACAATCCAAATTCAATGCGTAGAAGAAGTTGTGCTCACCGGGGAAGCAGCAGAGAGAGCAGTCAACTTCCAGAACATGGTGGAAGAAAGAAGCAGAACAGAGTATGATGACGAAGAAGCGAAGGAGGATACGAGCTAATTAGATCTCTACTCAAGACCCAAACTCAATCACTAAAATCTCAGGGCACTCGCCAAAACTCGCCCAGAAAGAAGAAAAAACCCTAATTTGATGCTGGTGAAGAAGGAGAGGCACAAATGAGAAATCACATAATTTTAGAATGGATCCAAAAAAAAAAAAACTAATCTCGGGGAGACATAATTAAAAATAAATACTATTGTTTTTTGTCTCATCGAATAAAAAATGTTTAGATTATGCTGCGTGTGACTAGTTTGCACGCTCATTTCGTTCTTCAGTCACGGAGAGGTTAGAAGCTTGGTTTAGTGTAAACCGGTTTTTGTGTAAGAACTAATCATGGGCGTTGGGAAATTCGATTCGGTTCGGTTTTATTCGTTGGGTTTTCGGATATTTCGAATATAGGTATAGACATTGTGCGGATATTTCTAAAATTTAGTTCGGTTTCAGTTCGGTTCTTTCAATTTTTGGGTCAAATCTTTGTAGTGAAAGTGTGAAATTAGGAACTGGTTCGTATCAAAATTTTCGAGTCCTGTTCAATTTCGGTTTAATTTTGTTTTTTGGATGGTTTCATATAGTGAGGATAAAAATAAGGTGTAATTTGATTAGTTCGGGTAAAAATATCAGATAATTTGAATAAATTTGAAAAAAAAAATATTTTCGTAATTCGGTCTTTTTATGTTATTCGATTTTTCGGATAAAAATATTTGGTTTATTAAATTATATTTTTATACATTTGGTTATTTTAAAAATTAAACATAATTTATTATGATTATTCGGTTCGGGTTCGGTATCTTTTAATTTAGAATAGAGGTGATCGGAACTGATCGAAGTATTGAATTTCTTCGAAGATAAAGTCTTTCCAATATAAATGGAACTTCCCTCGACTTTGTCTCATTCCTAAGAAGGTTGGTTCATCTCTCGTGCCAAGCTTTCCACTTGTATACTCTATAAAATCATAATAAAGATCCCTTACTCTCTCTATTTCAATCACACTTGCCTCATATTGTTTCTCTAAATCAGTCGGGATTTGTTGCAGAAACGTTTATTCTAGACAATGTGATGATAGCTAGCGCACTAAGGCTATCAATTCTCTAAAAATCCATCTTATGAAAACCAAATAATATCTAATAGTGAAACTTATATCAAAGATGTGAAAACCAAAGAATATCTAATAGTGAAACTTATATCGAAGATATGAAAACCAAAGAATATCTAATAGTGAAAATTCTTGAAATAGTTGCTCAAATCCGTTGGTTTTCATTAGAGATAGGTCTCTCCAGTGATGTTTTGTGATACACAAGTCTTTCATGCCGTGCTAATTAATGGTCAGTCTCCAAGAGGATCTTCTATCTCCATTTCTCTTTGTTACATGTATTGAAGCTTATACGTAAGGATGTTAATATTGGGTAATATTGGGATGTTAATAAATATAATAACAATAAATTACAAAATAAAGACCCAAAACACCTAAGCCGACCAAAAAATGAGTAAAGAATACTCTTTGCGGAGTCTTGATTGGTCACTTTGTATCTCTCTACCTGAGAGACAACAAGAAGAACAGAGAGATCACATAAACGACCAGTTTACAAACAAGAAAGCAAGACAATGAATACTATTGTCTTCAGAGTCAGCGAACACTTTCCATGAAACAGCTTGCTCATACGAAACATGTCTCCCCATTGTCGACACACAGATTCCAGATGGTAAGCAAGCAAATCCCTGCAATAATGATAATAAAAAAACCACAAAGATTCTCACACAATCATGTTATTAATATCAGGTCAAACAACTCAATGAAGGGTGTTTTATTTTGTACCTGTTGCATTAGCTTGGAAAAATCTGGGCAGAGAGCTTTACGACCTGACTCGTCAAAGATCTTCTCCAAAGTGATGTCTTGTAACGCAACGAGCGTTGTCTCTACCATGTCCCCATTAAATTTCACATATAGTACAAACTCAATTATCGGATATATGCAGTGCCGGCTTAAAGTTACATGCAGCCCTTGTACAAAATTTTCTTCTTTTACTAATTTTGGGCTTTTTAGCTTTTCTTTGGTTTATTGGATTTTTATATTCTTAGATAGATTTTTATGTTCTAAACACATTTTAGAAATAAAAAATCTTAAGAAAAAAAAAATTGTGATCCTTTTTATCTCATTTTTATGGGCCATGAGCGATGCACCGCCCATCCTCCCACCTAAACCAGTCATGGTTAATGTTTTCGCGCATTTTCACTCATACTTTTTTTCTACCGTCGATTGTAATTTTTAATCAACGGTTTGCATATACAATCCGCATCATTGAACGTTATTGGTTAATATTAATGACGCCCATTTTCAATCCTATATATGGAGTAACTATTACACTGAGTAAATAAGGAGTAACCTCATTGAAAATGGAACAGTATGTACCAAATCTGCGTCTCGACGCATGATCGACGGTGGTTTTGATATACAGGAGTATATTGGTTATGCGGAGTTTACTGAAGATGGAGATGGACCGAGTGTTCTTATGATGCGTGTGTACCGCAGTAATGGATTGCGTCAGAATGGGATTTATGAGAAAATAAATTTAGTTTTTTTCTATAATTTAGACTTTTAAGTTGATTTTTCAAACTTTTATTTAGAAATATGTAATATGAAACATATAAAATAAAAATATATAGTAAATCAGTGTGCTATTTTTGTACGCCTAGGCTCCGACTAGACCCCAATTAGTCATTTTAGACACTAGGCCCCTATCGGGCGTCTAGTGACCGCCTAACGATTTTTTCAACATTGATCATGGGCGTTGCTACTAGATTCTGTTCTGTTTGATGGTTTCGTTTTGGTTTGGTTCTTTCAGTTTTCGGTTAGAATCGGATAATAAAACTGGAAATCGGCTAGTACCCAAAAAAATTCTTGATCTAGTTTGATTTCAGTTCGATTTGTTTTTTGTATAATTTCGGATAGGCCGGATAAAAATACTGTATAATTCAAGTGGTTTAAATAAAAATATTGAATAATACAAGTGATTTTGGATAAAAATATTCGGATAGTTTGGTTTTTTAGTTTAATTCGGTTTTTCGAATAATTATACTTTTTATATATTCGGTTATTTTGAAATTAAATAAAACTAGTATTTTAAAATATTGTATTTTGGATATTTTAGTACCTATTCTGTTCTGGTTTCGATTTTGGTTTAGTTCGAATATTTTGGATATAGATATACAGAAACTAGAGGGTATTTATGATTATTTAGTTCGGGTACC
The DNA here is from genome assembly GCA_010577795.1 of Isatis tinctoria. Classification (NCBI taxonomy): domain Eukaryota; kingdom Viridiplantae; phylum Streptophyta; class Magnoliopsida; order Brassicales; family Brassicaceae; genus Isatis; species Isatis tinctoria. Next base: position 1,011 of record VHIU01000580.1, on the reverse strand, counting down.
ATATGTATCTTTTTCCGAGGGGGGTGATTGGAAGTTTGGAACTAAAAGCATGATTATTGGAGGTTCTAACAAGAGTCTCTAAAGGTGAATAGTAATTAAAATAAATCAAAATAAGGGAAAATAGCTGAGACCGTCTCTAAATGCAGGGTTTTTAGAGCTAGTCTCTAGAGATCAAAAGTAGACATCTGATTGGTCGAAAAAAAACATTATTCTCTATCATCTTATTTTGTTCATCTCTTCCGTCGTAAATTTTTCTGAAAATTCGAGAAGGAGCTTGAGAAGCAATCGAGGCCGAGGATTTTCCGTTTTGTCTCTTCAGAGCATAAACCTCTGATACGGAAAAACTAGAACAGATTTAATAAGATAGAAAATGTAACCAATGTTCACAAGAAACAACGATTACAAACTCAAGCCTATGAGATTCATAGTTCTCGTCGAACAATGAGCCAAAACCCAGAAAAGGGGAGAACGATGAACAGAAAAACAAACTTGATAATTTTCTTCGATTGATTCCAAAATCCCATCTCTCTTCTTCTTTTATTCTTCTCTTCGTGGATGTATTTTGATGAAGTCCAACTCTTCATATTCGTTCCGGCCCAAGCCCATACGACCCACATTTTCTGTAACAAATCATTCCCATTTGAAAAACCTTGACCTCAAGGTTTACAGAAAAATGTACCTCCATTTCACCATTGTTTTAAGCGCTTGCCAACAGCTGCATCGTTCTGGTCATAAGCAATTCTCAACTTCCAGTAAGCTTTGAAACATCCTTGGTCGTAGATGCACCTGTCTTTAGAGTTTATTGTCAATTACTTAAACCAGAAACAATCTTGATCTCTGTTCTTGGATAAATTCCCAGCTTCATGTTTCAGCAAAGCAATGATGCTTATGCAAGAGATTGTGTCCCTGACTTCTTTTTAAACTTAAATTTCCAGTTCTTGAGAAATTTACTTTGCATAGATCGTCCCTGTTCTTTCCTCTCTCCTAGGTCACGGCTTTGAAAAGTTCCAG
>VHIU01000247.1:0-71425 GCA_010577795.1 Isatis tinctoria | reverse complement strand
TTTTGCGAAAATAGTTTTGTTTAGAAATCTCATAGGACATTTTTTGGACTCCAAATATGCTTTCTAACCTTTTATAAGGTACACATTAAAGTGCTCTTTTGGAACACAAACTTGTATCCCATGCTTCGCATTCTATCTTTATTAGAAGTTTTGCGAAAATAGTTTTGTTTAGAACAAATCTCATAGGACATTTTTTGGACCCCAATTATGCTTTCTAAGCTCTTATAATTAAGGTACACATTAAAGTGCTCTTTGAACACAAACTTGTATCCCATGCTTCGCGTTCTATCTTTATAAGAAGTTTGCGAAAATAGTTTTGTTTAGAAACCTCATAGGACATTTTTTGGACTCCAAATATGCTTTCTAAGCTTTTATAAGGTACACATTAAGTGCTCTTTGGAACACAAACTTGTATCCATGCTTCGCGTTCTATCTTTATAAGAAGTTTTGCGAAAATAGTTTTGTTTAGAAACCTCCTAAGACATTTTTGGACTCCAAATATGCTTTCTAACCTTTATAAGGTACACATTAAAGTGCTCTTTTGGAACACAAACTTGTATCCCATGCTTCGCGTTCTATCTTATTAGACGTTTTGCGAAAATAGTTTTGTTTAGAAATCTCATAGGACATTTTTTGGACCCCAATTATGCTTTCTAAGCTTTTATAATTAAGGTACACATTAAAGTGCTCTTTGGAACACAACTTGTATCCCATGCTTCGCGTTCTATCTTTATAAGAAGTTTTGCGAAAATAGTTTTGTTTAGAAACCTCCTGATGAGGACATACCAGCTGAACCGGACCAAACCAAGCAAGAGCCAGACCGAGCTACACAAGAACAAGAACCGGATGTGCCCATTGTATTCGAAGGTGCCATGACAAGAAGCCGAGCAAGGACTCTTCAGCACAAGTACAATCAAAGCATGCAACGAATGATGGACCAGCTAGATCAACTATCCTTGGAACAAGAAGCCCCAACGAGCATGCCAAACAATGGGAAGACATTTCAAGCGTGGACCGACATGGAAGATATCATCAAGAAATCAGAAGCAACTCGCACTAAAGAGGAACACTGGCCTCTACTCAACACCAAAGCTCAAGCTACCATTCTCATCATCTCAACCGAGCTGCAAGGTAAGTAGGTGAGTGTTCAATTCGATATCCATGTGTTGTTTCTCTTGCAGGTTTAGGACTTAGTTTATTTTCATTTAGTTCTTTCTTTTATCAAATCGAACACTAGTTTCCTTATTTGGTTTAATGAGCTCACATGTTAGACGCTCTGCTGTTTTGTTCGAAGTTCTTGTTGTTTCTTGAGTCAGTTTGTAGTTTTTCTTTTCTTGAGTCAGGAACCCTAGTTGGTTCTAGCCGTCGGACTATTAATAAAGTCCTCCTGCGGCATTGTATCATTTCAACTTTTGCATATCAATAAACGAGAACTTTCAGTCAAGAAAACCTAAGCTAGCGCCGCTTGCTTTCCTCTCTTGCCTAGTTGAGACCAGAGCCTCCTAGACCAGAGAATCGTGTTGTATCAAAGTCCTTACACAGCCTTTGTGGTGCACTTCGTTCCATTGTTTCATCTTCACAACCGGATCCTTTGAAGAGTAGCTTTTCAAACCGATCCAAACCCTTGTTGCGTGGTCTTCAAGACTGATTCCCTAGCCTTACAAGCCTGTGTTAGCCGGTGCTTGTATCAGTTTTGGTATCAGAGCTGAAGTTCCTATTCAGCCAGGTTATATCTATCCGATCTATTCCTTTCTTGTTCATTTGTTTTCGATTTGTTCTTGTTTTTGTGAGTTCTTGTTTTGCATTCATAGATCGTTGAGTTTTCTTGTTTTAGTTTTGCATCATTCAAAAAAAAAAAGAGAAACATAATAGTCTGAGTCTGAGTTAGGTTGACGGCTAGGTTTAAGTTGTTCATCCATTGTTAGATCGAGTCAAAAAAAAAAAAAAGGAAAGTTTGCACTTTTGTGTTAGCCGACTTGTGTCAATACCAAGTCGTTTTGTTTTGAGTCTTGTTGCATTCGAAATTTTCTTTTCTTGTTTTGTACATTAGTTAATCAACTTCAAAAAAAAAAGAAATTTGCACCTTTGGTTTAGAAGTTTTCTTGTTGAGTCGAGATTTCCTTTTGTGTCTTTCCTTATTTGCATTATTCCAAAAACTTCATACTCACGTTTTACTTTTCTTGTGTGAGGTACAATGGGAGACAATGGAGCCAACACCTCCAATTCGCAAGATGCATTGTTCCAACTCATCCATTCTTTGCGTGGAGACTTGCAAACCATGAGCAAGAGCTGGAGAACGCATAACCCGAGTGGAACAACGACCTCCATTAAGGCTTCCCATCCGGAACCTTGGAGGAACCAACCAAAGAGGACCCTACCAACCCACCACTATGCCGGGTGCACAAGGGTTCGTTTCAGTGACAATCCGAGACCAGTAACCGAGAGAATGTGTTCCAGCACCAAGAAGAAGACCCTGGAGGTGCTCATGGTCCACGGCAACAACAACCTCAGAACCGGCGAGGCAATGATCATGATGATCAATGGGCTGAGGAAGAAGATGATTCATTCCACAACCGAGAGGACAACAACAACTACCACGCCAACAATGGCAACTACAATTACAACGCCAACAATGGCAATCACAACTACAATGCCAATCAAGGCAACAACAACATCAAGTTGAAGGCGCCTCACTTTGCTGGCAAAGTAGACCCGGAAGCCTACTTGGAATGGGAGAAGAGAATGGACCACATCTTTGATTACTACAATCATCCCGGTCCGAAACGTGTGGCATTAGCCATGGCTCAGCTCACGGGGAATGCACTTATCTGGTGGGAACGAATGAATTCAGACCGTAGAAGGGATAGACTCCGAGCTATAGATTCTTGGGTTGACATGAAGGATCTCATGCGACAAAGATTTGTTCCTCCACACTTTCAAGAGACTTGCAACGGCGATTCAGGGCTCTTAGGCAAGGAACCAAATCAGTGGAAGAATACTATGAGGAGTTTGAGCGCTTGAGAAACCGCTTGGAGATGAATGAAGGATGAAGAGTCTATCATGGCTCAGTTTGTAGATGGGTTGCAAGACGCATCCGCTACAAGGTGGAGAGGCAAGTCTATCAAGACTTCAAGGATTTGTTTCATCTCGCCATACAGGCTGAGCAACACATCAAGTGTAAGACCAACAAGGAGTAAGCCACAAGCAATGGGAACGCAAGTAACAACATCAACAAACCGGTAGACAAGGAAAGGGCATTGAGATAGAATCCCACTTCAAGGGCAAAACCACCGAGTCTAGCAAGGATCCAAAGGCTGATCAAAGTAAAAATGCTAACTCTCAGCGCACGAGGGACATTACTTGTTTCAAGTGCAGGGGAAGGGGACACATGGCTCGTGAATGTCCAAATCAAAGAGTCATGCTCTTGACCGAGAGTGGAGACATTGAATCCGGTGATGAAGCAGAACCTGAGGAGGATGCTGAGTATGGACACATTGAATATCCCGACAAAGGAGAGCTTCTAGTAACTCGGAGGATACTTAGCGTGATAGTTGGACCTGTTGAGACAGTCCAAAGAGAAAACATATTCCACAGCCGATGCACAATCCAAGGCAAGGTATGTAATCTCATAATAGATGGGGGATCGTGCACCAATGTTGCTAGTGCTCACATGGTAAACAAACTAGGCTTAGAAAGATTAAGCATCCGAGACCTATGAGCTAAGATGGTTAGATGATAAAGTTAAGGTTAAGATCCAAGAGCAAGTAACCATCCTTTTAGTATTGGTAGGTATCAAGATGAAGTAGTTTGTGATGTAGTACCTATGCAAGCTGGTCATGTACTGTTAGGTAGACCTTGGCAATGGGATAGAGAAACTAAGCATGATGGTCGCACAAACATGTATACTTTTATGCATCAAAACCGTAAGGTTAGCTTAGCTCCACTCACGCCCACTGAAGTGCATGAATTGCAACAAATGATTAGGGAGAAAGAGAGTAATCGCAAATCAAACTTTCTTATTCAGCCTAGTCAAGTTAGAAAGGCTGATGCTACTAAACACACAATGCTACTAATGATCTTTAAGGAGCTTTTGAGCGCAGGGTTTAGTGAGCTGGTCTTACCACAGGAGATTACTGAGCTTCTTGACAGGTTTAAAGACGTCTTCCCTGATGAGATGCCAGCCGGTTTGCCACCTTTGAGAGGCATTGAACATCAAATTGATCTCATCCCGGGAGCAGCCTTACCTAACAAGCCAGCATACCGCGTCAATTCTGAAGAGTCTAAGGAACTTGAGAGGCAAGTTAAGGAGCTGATGGACAAAGGATACGTAAGAGAGAGCCTCAGTCCGTGTGCCACACCAGTCCTACTCGTACCTAAGAAAGATGGATCATGGAGGATGTGTGTAGACTGTAGAGCCATCAACAACATTACCATCAAGTACAGGCACCCTATCCGAGGCTTGATGACATGTTGGATGAGCTAAGTGGAGCCACGATCTTTTCAAAAGTAGACTTGAAGAGTGGATACCACAAGTAGAATGAAAGAAGGAGATGAATGGAAGACAGCTTTCAAGACGAAGCAAGGTCTCTACGAATGGATGGTGATGCCCTTTGGTCTCACCAATGCTCCAAGTACCTTCATGCGCCTAATGAACCATGTTCTTAGAGCGTATATCAGTAAGTTGTTGTAGTCTACTTGATGATTTTAGTTTACAGCAAATGTTTATCTGATCATGTGTCACATCTTGAGCAAGTACTAGAGACACTTCGTAAAGAAGGACTCTATGCGAACCTTAAGAAGTGCACATTCTGCACTGATAAGTTGGTCTTTTTAGGTTTTGTTGTGAGTTCAGGGCTTACAGGTAGATGAGGAGAAAGTGAAAGCAATCAGAGAATGGCCGACTCCAACCAATGTCAACCAAGTGAGGAGCTTCCATGGGCTTGCAAGTTTCTACCGTCGCTTTGTGAAAGATTTCAGCAGCCTAGCAGCACCAAAACGGCAGTAGTCAAGAAGAGCGTGGGGTTTACATGGGAGAAAGCTCAAGAGGATGCTTTCCAGGCCTTAAAGGATCGCTTGACCAATGCACCTGTGTTGATATTGCCGGACTTCTCCAAGACCTTTGAGGTAGAATGTGATGCATCTGGGATTGGAATAGGAGCTGTTCTCATGCAAGGAGGAAGGCCAATTGCCTATTTCAGCGAAAGGTTAGGGGGAGCTACACTTAACTACCCCACCTATGACAAAGAGTTATATGCTCTTGTCCGGACCTTGGAGACTTGGCAACATTACTTGTTGCCCAAGGAGTTTGTTGTGCATACTGACAACGAGACCTTGAAGCATCTTAGGGGGCAAACAAACCTTAAGAAAAGGCATGCACGCTGGATGGAGTTTGTGGAGACTTTTCCCTACATCATTAAGTACAAGAAGGGAAAAGAAAACATAGTGGCAGATGCTCTTTCCAGGAGGCACGCATTGATATCTACAATGGAAGCTAAGGTGATGGGATTTGAGTTCATCAAGGAGCTGTATCAAGAGGATCCGGAGCTCAAGGAGCATTCTTAGATTGCGGAGACAAAGCTCAAGGGAAGTTCTACATCTTTGAAGGATTTCTATTCAGGGAAAGGAGGCTTTGCATACCACGGTGCTCATTAAGGGATCTGATGTGCGAGAGCTCATAGTGGAGGACTCATGGGGCATTTCGGAGGTGATAAGACATTGGCAGTTGTTAAGGAGCATTTCTACTGGCCACACCTTAAGAGACAGTTGAAGCTCATTGTGCAAGGTGTGTTACTTGCAAAAAGGCCAAGTCTAAGGTTCACCCACACGGATATACATCCCTTGCCAATACCCACGGCACCATGGGTGGATATCTCCATGGATTCGTTCTTGGACTACCCAAGATACGCCACAAGGACTCTATCTTCGTCGTGGTGGACAGGTTTTCCAAGATGGCACACTTCATACCTTGTGCCAAGATCAATGATGCATCTCAAACCGCAGACTTGTTCTTCAAGGAGGTGTTAAAGCTACATGGAGTACCGCGCACCATTGTCTCGGACCGAGATAGCAAGTTCCTAAGTCACTTCTGGAGAACACTATGGAAGAAGCTTGGTACTAAACTCTGTACTCCACTACTTGCCATCCCCAAACAGACGGCCAGACAGAAGTAGTGAACCGCACATTGTCAACATTGTTAAGAACAACCATTGGGAGGAACTTGAAGAACTGGCTGGAGTGCTTGCCGTTCATTGAGTTTGCATACAACCGATCCGTGCACTCAGCTACTAAGATGTCTCCCTTGAAGTCGTCTATGGAACAAACCAAATGTTCCTTTAGACCTGGCTCCAGTGCCACCAGTTGAAGTAGTAAGCCGGAGAAGGAGAGAAGAAGGCCGAGTTTGTCCAGAACATTCACCAAAAGGCGAGAACAAACATAGAGAAGAGGACCGAGCAGTACATGAATACAGCTAACAAGGGAAGGAAAGAGATGTCTTTTGAACAGGGGATTTGGTTTGGCTGCACATGCGTCAAGAACGGTTCCCAAACAACGGAGCTCGAAGCTGGCACCAAGAGGAGATGGACCATTCAAGATCCTTGAGAAGATCAACAACAACGCCTACCGTCTTGAACTCCAGGTGATTTTAATGTGTCTTCTACTTTTAATGTTCTGATCTATCTCCTTTTGTGGCAGGTGAATCTGTTTTGAGGTCAAAACCTTCTGAAGAGAGAGGGAATGATGAGGACATACCAGCTGAACCGGACCAAACCAAGCAAGAGCCAGACCGAGCTACACAAGAACAAGAACCGGATGTGCCCATTGTATTCGAAGGTGCCATGACAAGAAGCCGAGCAAGGACTCTTCAGCACAAGTACAATCAAAGCATGCAACGAATGATGGACCAGCTAGATCAACTATCCTTGGAACAAGAACCCCAACGAGCATGCCAAACAATGGGAAGACATTTCAAGCGTGGACCGACATGGAAGATATCATCAAGAAATCAGAAGCAACTCGCACTAAAGAGGAACACTGGCCTCTACTCAACACCAAAGCTCAAGCTACCATTCTCATCATCTCAACCGAGCTGCAAGGTAAGTAGGTGAGTGTTTCAATTCGATATCCATGTGTTTGTTCTCTTGCAGGTTTAGGACTTAGTTTATTTTCATTTAGTTCTTTGTTTATCAAATCGAACACTAGTTTCCTTATTGGTTTAATGAGCTCACATGTTAGACGCTCTGCTGTTTTGTTTCGAAGTTCTTGTTGTTTCTTGAGTCAGTTGTAGTTTTTCTTTTCTTGAGTCAGGAACCCTAGTTGGTTCTAGCCGTCGGACTATTATAAAGTCCTCCTGCGGCATTGTATCATTCAACCTTTTTGCATATCAATAAACGAGAACTTTCAGTCAAGAAAACCCTAAGCTAGCGCCGCTTGCTTCCTCTTTGCCTAGTTGAGACCAGAGCCTCCTAGACCAGAGAATCGTGTTGTATCAAAGGCCTTACACAGCCTTTGTGGTGCACTTCGTTCCATTGTTTCATCTTCACAACCGGATCCTTTGAAGAGTAGCTTTTCAAACCGATCCAAACCCTTGTTGCGTGGTCTTCAAGACTGATTCCCTAGCCTTACAAGCCTGTGTTAGCCGGTGCTTGTATCACCTCCTAGGACATTTTTTGGACTCCAAATATGCTTTCTAAGCTTTTATAAGGTACACATTAAAGTGCTCTTTTAGAACACAAACTTGTATCCCATGCTTCGCGTGCTATCTTTATATGAAGTTTTGCGAAAATAGTTTTGTTTAGAAACCTCATAGGACATTTTTTGGACTCCAAATATGCTGTCTAAGCTTTTATAATGTACACATTAAAGTGCTCTTTTGGAACACAAACTTGTATCCCATGCTTCGCGTTCTATCTTTATTAGAAGTTTTGCGAAAATAGTTTTGTTTAGAAACCTCATAGGGATTTTTTGGAACCAAATATGCTTTCTAAGCTTTTATAAGGTAAACATTAAAGTGCTCTTTTGGAACACAACTTGTATCCCATGCTTCGCTTTCTATATTTATAAGAAGTTTTGCGAAAATAGTTTTGTTTAGAAACCTCATAGGACATTTTTTGGACTCCAAATATGCTTTCTAAGCTTTTATAAGGTACACATTAAAGTACTCTTTTGGAACAAAATCTTGTATCCCATGCTTCGCGTTCTATCTTTATTAGATGTTTTGCGAAAATAGTTTTGTTTAGATATCTCATAGGACATTTTTTTGACCCCAATTATGCTTTCTAAGCTTTTATAAGGTACACATTAAAGTGCTCTTTTTGAACACAAACTTGTATCCCATGCTTCGCGTTCTATCTTTATAAGAAGTTTTGCGAAAATAGTTTTGTTTAGAAACCTCCTAGGACATTTTTTGGACTCCAAATATGTTTTCTAAGCTTTTATAAGGTACACATTAAAGTGCTCTTTTGGAACACAAACTTTTATCCCATGCTTCGCGTTCTATCTTTATATGAAGTTTTGCGAAGATAGTTTTGTTTAGAAACCTCATATGACATTTTTGGACTCCAAATATGCTTTCTAAGCTTTTATTAGGTACACATTAAAGTGCTCTTTTGGAACACAAACTTGTATCCCATGCTTCGCGTTATATCGTTATAAGACATTTTGCGAAAATAGTTTTGTTTAGAAACCTCAGAGGACATTTTTTGGATCCCAAATATGTTTTCTAAGCTTTTATAAGGTACACATTAAAGTGCTCTTTTGGAACACAAACTTGTATCCCATGCTTCATGTTCTACCTTTATATGAAGTTTTGCGAAAATAGTTTTGTTTAGAAACCTCATAGGACATTTTTTGGACTCCAAATATGCTTTCAAAGCTTTTATAATGTACACATTAAAGTGCTCTTTTGGAACACAAACTTGTATCCCATGCTTCACGTTCTATCTTTATTAGAAGTTTTGCGAAAATAGTTTTGTTTAGAAACCTCCTAGGACATTTTTTGGACTCCAAATATGCTTTCTAACCTTTTATAAGGTAAACATTAAAGTGCTCTTTTGGAACACAAACTTGTATCCCATGCTTCGCGTTCTATCTTTATTAGACGTTTTTCGAAAATATTTTTGATAAAAAATCTCATAGGACATTTTTTGGACCCCAATTATGCTTTCTAAGCTTTTATAAGGTACACATTATAATGCTCTTTTTGAACACAAACTTGTATCCCATGCTTCGCATTCTATCTTTATAAGAAGTTTTGCGAAAATAGTTTTGTTTAGATACCTCCTAGGACATTTTTTGGACTCCAAATATGCTTCCTAAGCTTTTATAAGGTACACATTAAAGTGCTCTTTTGGAACACAAACTTGTATCCCATGCTTCGCGTTATATCGTTATAAGACATTTTGCGAAAATAGTTTTGTTTAGAAACCTCATAGGACATTTTTTGGACCCCAAATATGTTTTCTAAGGTTTTATAAGGTACACATTAAAGTGCTCTTTTGGAACACAAACTTGTATCCCATGCTCCGCGTTCTACCTTTATATGAAGTTTTGCGAAAATAGTTTTGTTTAGAAACCTCATAGGACATTTTTTGGACTCCAAATATGCTTTCTAAGCTTTTATAAGGTACACATTAAAGTGCTCTTTTAGAAACACAAACTTGTATCCCATGCTTCGCGTGCTATCTTTATATGAAGTTTTGCGAAAATAGTTTTGTTTAGAAACCTCATAGGACATTTTTTGGACTCCAAATATGCTGTCTAAGCTTTTATAATGTACACATTAAAGTGCTCTTTTGGAACACAAACTTGTATCCCATGCTTCGCGTTCTATCTTTATTAGAAGTTTTGCGAAAATAGTTTTGTTTAGAATCCTCATAGGTCATTTTTTGGACTCCAAATATGCTTTCTAAGCTTTTATAAGGTACACATTAAAGTGCTCTTTTGGAACACAAACTTGTATCCCATGCTTCGCGTTCTATATTTATAAGATTTTTGCGAAAATAGTTTTTTTAGAAACCTCATAGGACATTTTTTGGACTCCAAATATGCTTTCTAAGCTTTTATAAGGTACACATTAAAGTACTCTTTTGGAACAAAATCTTGTATCCCATGCTTCGCGTTCTATCTTTATTAGACGTTTTGCGAAAATAGTTTTGTTTAGATATCTCATAGGACATTTTTTGGACCCCAAATATGTTTTCTAAGCTTTTATAAGGTACACATTAAAGTGCTCTTTTGGAACACAAACTTGTATCCCATGCTCCGCGTTCTACCTTTATATGAAGTTTTGCGAAAATAGTTTTGTTTAGAAACCTCATAGGACATTTTTTGGACTCCAAATATGCTTTCTAAGCTTTTATAAGATACACATTAAAGTGCTCTTTTAGAACACAAACTTGTATCCCATGCTTCGCGTGCTATCTTTATATGAAGTTTTGCGAAAATAGTTTTGTTTAGAAACCTCATAGGACATTTTTTGGACTCCAAATATGCTGTCTAAGCTTTTATAATGTACACATTAAAGTGCTCTTTTGGAACACAAACTTGTATCCCATGCTTCGCGTTCTATCTTTATTAGAAGTTTTGCGAAAATAGTTTTGTTTAGAATCCTCATAGGGCATTTTTTGGACTCCAAATATGCTTTCTAAGCTTTTATAAGGTACACATTAAAGTGCTCTTTTGGAACACAAACTTGTATCCCATGCTTCGCGTTCTATATTTATAAGAAGTTTTGCGAAAATAGTTTTGTTTAGAAACCTCATAGGACATTTTTTGGACTCCAAATATGCTTTCTAAGCTTTTATAAGGTACACATTAAAGTACTCTTTTGGAACAAAATCTTGTATCCCATGCTTCGCGTTCTATCTTTATTAGACGTTTTGCGAAAATAGTTTTGTTTAGATATCTCATAGGACATTTTTTTGACCCCAATTATGCTTTCTAAGCTTTTATAAGGTACACATTAAAGTGCTCTTTTGGAACACAAACTTGTATCCCATGCTTCGCGTTCTATCTTTATAAGAAGTTTTGCGAAAATAGTTTTGTTTAGAAACCTCCTAGGACATTTTTTGGACTCCAAATATGCTTTCTAAGCTTTTATTACGTACACATTAAAGTGCTCTTTTGGAACACAAACTTGTATCCCATGCTTCGCGTTATATCGTTATAAGACATTTTGCGAAAATAGTTTTGTTTAGAAACCTCAGAGGACATTTTTTGGACCCCAAATATTTTTCTAAGCTTTTATAAGGTACACATTAAAGTGCTCTTTTGGAACACAAACTTGTATCCCTGCTTCGGTTCTACCTTTATGAAGTTTTGCGAAAATAGTTTTGTTTAGAAACCTCATAGGACATTTTTTGGACTCCAAATATGCTTTCTAAGCTTTTATAATGTACACATTAAAGTGCTCTTTTGGAACACAAACTTGTATCCCATGCTTCACGTTCTATCTTATTAGAAGTTTTGCGAAAATAGTTTTGTTTAGAACCTCCTAGGACATTTTTTGGACTCCAAATATGCTTTCTAACCTTTTATAAGTAACATTAAAGTGCTCTTTTGGAACACAAACTTGTATCCCATGCTTCGCGTTCTATCTTTATTAGACGTTTTTCGAAAATAGTTTTGTTAAAAAATCTCATAGGACATTTTTTGGACCCCAATTATGCTTTCTAAGCTTTTATAAGGTACACATTATAATGCTCTTTTTGAACACAAACTTGTATCCCATGCTTCGCATTCTATCTTTATAAGAAGTTTTGCGAAAATAGTTTTGTTTAGATACCTCCTAGGACATTTTTTGGACTCCAAATATGCTTTCTAAGCTTTTATAAGGTACACATTAAAGTGCTCTTTTGGAACACAAACTTGTATCCCATGCTTCGCGTTATATCGTTATAAGACATTTTGCGAAAATAGTTTTGTTTAGAAACCTCATAGGACATTTTTTGACCCCAAAATGTTTTTTAAGCTTTTATAAGGTACACATTAAGTGCTCTTTTGAACACAAACTTGTATCCCATGCTTCGCGTTCTACCTTTATATGAAGTTTTGCGAAAATAGTTTTGTTTAGAAACATCATAGGACATTTTTTAGACTCCAAATATGCTTTCTAAGCTTTTTAATGTACACATTAAAGTGCTCTTTGGAACACAAACTTGTATCCCATGCTTCGCGTTCTATCTTTATTAGAAGTTTTGTGAAATAGTTTTGTTTAGAAACCTCAGGACATTTTTGGACTCCAAATATGCTTTCTAAGCTTTTATAAGATACACATTAAAGTGCTCTTTGGAACCACAAACTTGTATCTCATGCTTCGCGTTCTATCTTTATAAGAAGTTTTGCGAAAATAGTTTTGTTTAGAAACCTCCTAGGACACTTTTTGGACTCAAAATAGCTTTCTAACTTTTATAAGGTACACATTAAAGTGCTCTTTTGGAACACAAACTTGTATCCCATGCTTCGCGTTTTATCTTTATTAGACGTTTTGCGAAAATAGTTTTGTTTAGAAATCTCATAGGACATTTTTTGAACCCCAATTATGCTTTCTAAGCTTTTATAAGATACACATTAAAGTGCTCTTTTGGAACACAAACTTGTATCCCATGCTTCGCGTTCTATCTTTATAAGAAGTTTTGCGAAAATAGTTTTGTTTAGAAATCTCATAGGACATTTTTTGAACCCAATATGCTTTCTAAGCTTTTATAATGTACACATTAAAGTGCTCTTTGGAACACAAACTTGTATCCCATGCTTCGCGTTCTATCTTTATTAGACGTTTTGCGAAAATAGTTTTGTTTAGAAATCTCATAGGACATTTTTTGAACCCCAATTATGCTTTCTAAGCTTTTATAAGGTACACATTAAAGTGCTCTTTTGTAACACAAACTTGTATCCCATGCTTCGCGTTCTACCTTTATATGAAGTTTTGCGAAAATAGTTTTGTTTAGAAACCTCATAGGACATTTTTTAGACTCCAAATATGCTTTCTAAGCTTTTATAATGTACACATTAAAGTGCTCTTTTGGAACACAAACTTGTATCCCATGCTTCGCGTTCTATCTTTATTAGAAGTTTTGTGAAAATAGTTTTGTTTAGAAACCTCATAGGACATTTTTTGGACTCCAAATATGCTTTCTAACCTTTTATAAGGTAAACATTAAAGTGCTCTTTTGGAACACAAACTTGTATCCCATGCTTCGCGTTCTATCTTTATTAGACGTTTTTCGAAAATATTTTTGATAAAAAATCTCATAGGACATTTTTTGGACCCCAATTATGCTTTCTAAGCTTTTATAAGGTACACATTATAATGCTCTTTTTGAACACAAACTTGTATCCCATGCTTCGCATTCTATCTTTATAAGAAGTTTTGCGAAAATAGTTTGTTTTTAGATACCTCCTAGGACATTTTTGGACTCCAAATATGCTTCCCAGCTTTTATAAGGTACACATTAAAGTGCTCTTTTGGAACACAAACTTGTATCCCATGCTTCGCGTTATATCGTTATAAGACATTTTGCGAAAATAGTTTTGTTTAGAAACCTCATAGGACATTTTTTGGACCCCAAATATGTTTTCTAAGGTTTTATAAGGTACACATTAAAGTGCTCTTTTGAAACACAAACTTGTATCCCATGCTCCGCGTTCTACCATTATATGAAGTTTTGCGAAAATAGTTTTGTTTAGAAACCTCATAGGACATTTTTTGGACTCCAAATATGCTTTCTAAGCTTTTATAAGGTACACATTAAAGTGCTCTTTTAGAAACACAAACTTGTATCCCATGCTTCGCGTGCTATCTTTATATGAAGTTTTGCGAAAATAGTTTTGTTTAGAAACCTCATAGGACATTTTTTGGACTCCAAATATGCTGTCTAAGCTTTTATAATGTACACATTAAAGTGCTCTTTTGGAACACAAACTTGTATCCCATGCTTCGCGTTCTATCTTTATTAGAAGTTTTGCGAAAATAGTTTTGTTTAGAATCCTCATAGGGCATTTTTTGGACTCCAAATATGCTTTCTAAGCTTTTATAAGGTACACATTAAAGTGCTCTTTTGGAACACAAACTTGTATCCCATGCTTCGCGTTCTATATTTATAAGAAGTTTTGCGAAAATAGTTTTGTTTAGAAACCTCATAGGACATTTTTTGGACTCCAAATATGCTTTCTAAGCTTTTATAAGGTACACATTAAAGTACTCTTTTGGAACAAAATCTTGTATCCCATGCTTCGCGTTCTATCTTTATTAGACGTTTTGCGAAAATAGTTTTGTTTAGATATCTCATAGGACATTTTTTGGACCCCAAATATGTTTTCTAAGCTTTTATAAGGTACACATTAAAGTGCTCTTTTGGAACACAAACTTGTATCCCATGCTCCGCGTTCTACCTTTATATGAAGTTTTGCGAAAATAGTTTTGTTTAGAAACCTCATAGGACATTTTTGGACTCCAAATATGCTTTCTAAGCTTTTATAAGATACACATTAAAGTGCTCTTTAGAACACAAACTTGTATCCCATGCTTCGCGTGCTATCTTTATATGAAGTTTTGCGAAAATAGTTTTGTTTAGAAACCTCATAGGACATTTTTGGACTCCAAATATGCTGTCTAAGCTTTTATAATGTACACATTAAGTGCTCTTTTGGAACACAAACTTGTATCCCATGCTTCGCGTTCTATCTTTATTAGAAGTTTTGCGAAAATAGTTTTGTTTAGAATCCTCATAGGGCATTTTTTGGACTCCAAATATGCTTTCTAAGCTTTTATAAGGTACACATTAAAGTGCTCTTTTGGAACACAAACTTGTATCCCATGCTTCGCGTTCTATATTTATAAGAAGTTTTGCGAAAATAGTTTTGTTAGTAAACCTCATAGGACATTTTTGGACTCCAAATATGCTTTCTAAGCTTTTATAAGGTACACATTAAAGTACTCTTTTGGAACAAAATCTTGTATCCCATGCTTCGCGTTCTATCTTTATTAGACGTTTTGCGAAAATAGTTTTGTTTAGATATCTCATAGGACATTTTTTTGACCCCAATTATGCTTTCTAAGCTTTTATAAGGTACACATTAAAGTGCTCTTTTTGAACACAAACTTGTATCCCATGCTTCGCGTTCTATCTTTATAAGAAGTTTTGCGAAAATAGTTTTGTTTAGAAACCTCCTAGGACATTTTTTGGACTCCAAATATGCTTTCTAAGCTTTTATTACGTACACATTAAAGTGCTCTTTTGGAACACAAACTTGTATCCCATGCTTCGCGTTATATCGTTATAAGACATTTTGCGAAAATAGTTTTGTTTAGAAACCTCAGAGGACATTTTTTGGACCCCAAATATGTTTTCTAAGCTTTTATAAGGTACACATTAAAGTGCTCTTTTGGAACACAAACTTGTATCCCATGCTTCGTGTTCTACCTTTATATGAAGTTTTGCGAAAATAGTTTTGTTTAGAAACCTCATAGGACATTTTTGGACTCCAAATATGCTTTCTAAGCTTTTATAATGTACACATTAAAGTGCTCTTTTGGAACACAAACTTGTATCCCATGCTTCACGTTCTATCTTTATTAGAAGTTTTGCGAAAATAGTTTTGTTTAGAAACCTCCTAGGACATTTTTTGGACTCCAAATATGCTTTCTAACCTTTTATAAGGTAAACATTAAAGTGCTCTTTTGGAACACAAACTTGTATCCCATGCTTCGCGTTCTATCTTTATTAGACGTTTTTCGAAAATAGTTTTGTTAAAAAATCACATAGGACATTTTTTGGACCCCAATTATGCTTTCTAAGCTTTTATAAGGTACACATTATAATGCTCTTTTTGAACACAAACTTGTATCCCATGCTTCGCATTCTATCTTTATAAGAAGTTTTGCGAAAATAGTTTTGTTTAGATACCTCCTAGGACATTTTTTGGACTCCAAATATGCTTTCTAAGCTTTTATAAGGTACACATTAAAGTGCTCTTTTGGAACACAAACTTGTATCCCATGCTTCGCGTTATATCGTTATAAGACATTTTGCGAAAATAGTTTTGTTTAGAAACCTCATAGGACATTTTTTGGACCCCAAATATGTTTTTTAAGCTTTTATAAGGTACACATTAAAGTGCTCTTTTGGAACACAAACTTGTATCCCATGCTTCGCGTTCTACCTTTATATGAAGTTTTGCGAAAATAGTTTTGTTTAGAAACCTCATAGGACATTTTTTAGACTCCAAATATGCTTTCTAAGCTTTTATAATGTACACATTAAAGTGCTCTTTTGGAACACAAACTTGTATCCCATGCTTCGCGTTCTATCTTTATTAGAAGTTTTGTGAAAATAGTTTTGTTTAGAAACCTCATAGGACATTTTTTGGACTCCAAATATGCTTTCTAAGCTTTTATAAGATACACATTAAAGTGCTCTTTTGGAACACAAACTTGTATCTCATGCTTCGCGTTCTATCTTTATAAGAAGTTTTGCGAAAATAGTTTTGTTTAGAAACCTCCTAGGACACTTTTTGGACTCCAAATATGCTTTCTAACCTTTTATAAGGTACACATTAAAGTGCTCTTTTGGAACACAAACTTGTATCCCATGCTTCGCGTTTTATCTTTATTAGACGTTTTGCGAAAATAGTTTTGTTTAGAAATCTCATAGGACATTTTTTGAACCCCAATTATGCTTTCTAAGCTTTTATAAGATACACATTAAAGTGCTCTTTTGGAACACAAACTTGTATCCCATGCTTCGCGTTCTATCTTTATAAGAAGTTTTGCGAAAATAGTTTTGTTTAGAAATCTCATAGGACATTTTTTGAACCCCAATTATGCTTTCTAAGCTTTTATAATGTACACATTAAAGTGCTCTTTTGGAACACAAACTTGTATCCCATGCTTCGCGTTCTATCTTTATTAGACGTTTTGCGAAAATAGTTTTGTTTAGAAATCTCATAGGACATTTTTTGAACCCCAATTATGCTTTCTAAGCTTTTATAAGGTACACATTAAAGTGCTCTTTTGTAACACAAACTTGTATCTCATGCTTCTTGTTCTATCTTTATTAGAAGTTTTGCGAAAATAGTTTTGTTTAGAAACCTCATAGGACATTTTTTGGACTCCAAATATGCTTTCTAACCTTTTATAAGGTAAACATTAAAGTGCTCTTTTGGAACACAAACTTGTATCCCATGCTTCGCGTTCTATTTTTATTAGACGTTTTTCGAAAATAGTTTTGTTAAAAAATCTCATAGGACATTTTTTGGACCCCAATTATTATTTCTAAGCTTTTAAAAGGTACACATTATAGTGCTCTTTTTGAACACAAACTTGTACCCCATGCTTCGCGTTCTATCTTTATAAGAAGTTTTGCGAAAATAGTTTTGTTTAGAAACCTCCTAGGACATTTTTTGGACTCCAAATATGCTTTCTAAGCATTTATAAGGTACACATTAAAGTGCTCTTTTGGAACACAAACTTGTATCCCATGCTTCGCGTTATATCGTTATAAGACATTTTGCCAAAATAGTTTTGTTTAGAAACCTCATAGGACATTTTTTGGACCCCAAATATGTTTTCTAAGCTTTTATAAGGTACACATTAAAGTGCTCTTTTGGAACACAAATTTGTATCCCATGCATCGCGTTCTACCTTTATATGAAGTTTTGCGAAAATAGATTTGTTTAGAAACCTCATAGGACATTTTTTGGACTCCAAATATGCTTTCTAAGCTTTTATAATGTTGATGAGGCCATCGAACCAGAACCGGACCAAGCACCCATAACAACGGTTAGAGAAGCTCCCATGACACGGTCTAGAACAAGGAGACTCAGGGAAGGTTTCAATCTAGCCGTACAAGACATATTGGATGTCTTTAAACCAGAAGAGCCACATGATCAACAAGATAGCAATGGTAAGCCTATCTTAATGGTAGGTAACGACTTCAATGCCAAGGAGCCTCAAATGGAAGACATCGTGCAAGGACTTCAAGAACTCACGATTAAAGGCATAGAAGAGGCCAAAGAGGACCAGGATCAAGATCAAGTCAAGAGCATTCGACCATGGACCATGCCGCATCAGAATCAGGTATTTTCTATTTTTGTGATCAATGCAGGTAACATGGACCAGCCCAATGGTTAGAGCTACGCATCCAAGCCTCAGAGGTGCCAAGTTCAAGCCGCACCAAACTTCTTTTATTTTTGCTTAGCTAGTTTCCTTTCTTGTTTTCTCGGCCTTAAGCCACAAAGTGTTAGTTTTCGTTTTCTTTATTTCTTTTTATTTGGTCCTGTCGTTTAGAGTCTTTCCTTTTTCATTTGAGTCGGCCATTAGGTCACAGCTGAAGAGCATATTAATAAGGCTCCCCTGCAGCTTTGTAAAACACAACTTTTTACCCTAATCAATAAACGCAGTTCTTGTCTAAAGCTAAAGCCGCCGTCGCTTGCTTAGATCCTTGCTCGTGTTCTTGTGTGTGTGATTCACCAAGGGCGAGTGTTCGTGCAGTATCAGAGTTCTTCCATAGCTCTGTGGTGCCATTCAATCCACCATCGCTTCCCATCAACTGATTCAACAAGAGAGAGCGTTAAAGCCAGCTTGTTCAATCCCATCACTCAAGGCGTGTTCATCAAGTCTTGAGACCATCCTTCATCCATCCATTGAACCACAAGAGAGAGCCACCGAGCCAGCTTGTGTTTCCCATCTCACCATCTATCTATCCTAGAACCGGGTTCATATCATCTGGTATCAGAGCCGAAGGTCCACAAACCTTTGGTTCATTCTTCCTTTTTCGTTTTTCTCTTGATTTCGTTTGTGTTTTTGTTTCCAGTTCTTGTCAAAAAAAAAACCATAAAAAGAATCTGTTTGCTTTGTTTCATTTTTGTTTCTTGATTATTTAAAAAAAAATATATATATATATATATCATATTGCTTTGCTTTGATTAATCGTGTTTGATTGTTTCCATCGAGTGCTTGCTTATTAGTCTAAGTTGTTGTGGTTTGTGGTTCGTGTGGCGTGTTGAATAGACTTGCTCCATAGCCGCCGACTTGAGCTCTTAGAACTTTAGGTCTAGTTCTTGGGAGAGTTGTGTCTCTTTCCTTTCTTGTTTTGCCGAGTTGATTGTTTTCCTTTTTTTTGCTTTTGATTCGATTTCCTTTTCTTTTAGAGTCGAGTTTTAAGAGTATTTGATTTCTTTCCATTACGCATTGGTTCTTTTGACGACTTGTTGTTTTTGTATAAGCGCAAGAACCCACAGGTTAAATGGGAGACGTGGGAGGCAATCCAACGGGCAACCAACCCATTGACATGGCTCAATTGATGGCAGCTATGCGAGAAGAGGTGAGGAATGCCGTGGGAACTCTTGGTAGAGAGCTTGGAACCAGGCTGGACCGCTTGGAACAACCACCGAGAAGAGAACCTATCCGCAACATCTACCAACCAAGAAGGAATCAAAGAGATGATTCAACTGATGAAGACATGCCGGAGCTAGATGATGATGATCCACCTGATCAAGACCAGCGAAACCCACCAAGACGCCGAGCTAACTTCCGAGGGAGAAGAGATGGCGAGGACAACACCAGAGGAAAGAACCATGAGATTAAACTAACCCCTCCTACTTTTGCAGGCAAGTCTGATCCTGAAGCCTACATGGACTGGGAGAGGCGCATGGAGTATATCTTCGATTGTTATGGCTACAATGAGAACAAAAAGGTAGCTGTGGCAGCTGCTCAACTCACGGAGAATGCCCTATCCTGGTGGGATATAGCCGTGGCAGATCGGAGAAGGCAACGATTTGGACCTATTGCAAGATGGGCCGACATGAAGTATCTCTTAAGGTCAAGGTACATTCCTGATCATTATATCAGAGACCTACAAAAACGTTTTCGTAAGTTATCTCAGGGATCAAGGACCGTGGATGAGTACTTCGAGGAGTTTGAGAAGCTCATGAACTCGTTGGAGCTGGAGGAGTCCGAAGAAGCAATCATGGCACAATTCACTGATGGGCTCCAAGACCGAATTGCTAGAAAGGTAGAAAGAGCTCAATACACTGGACTACATGAGCTACTACACTTGGCGGTTCAAGTAGAGAAGCAGATAAAGAAGAAGACAGCTCAAACAAATCGGAGCAGAACACAACCGTGGGCTTCAGGTAGCAAGACGGTTGACAAAGGCAAGGCTGTGGAGGTTGAATCACGGTTTAAAGGAAAGTTCAATGATCAAACCAAAACCAACCGACCAGAGCAAGGTAAGCCTTCGAATGCCAATCAAAGAACTCGTGATATCACATGTTTTAAGTGTCAGGGTAGAGGGCACATGGCAAAGGAATGCCCAAACCAAAGAGTGATGATCATGAACGCTGCTGGAGACTATGAGTCTCAAGAAGAGCGAGAGACCACGGATGAGGAACAAGATGAAGATGCTGAGTATGCAGATATTGGAGAGATGCTAGTCACTAGGCGTGTCCTGAGTGTAATGCTAGACCCTGAATGATGTGGACATGGAACCGGACCAGCTAGAACCGATCATTCCTATTGTCAAAGATTCACCCATGACTCGATCCAAGACTAGACGACTCAGAGAAGGGTTCAATAGAGCTGTAGCTGCACTCATCAACACCCACGAGTTCCAATGTTTGAGGCCAGAACCACAAGAAGAGAACTCAACTAAGGAACCTGACCTCATCAAAGACTTTGCGCGACTAAACGTACAAGATGAGCAATGCCAAGTCAAGCAATGTGAGTCTATTCCTTTGGCAGGTACTAGAGTCATTAAGCAGCTAATATTCGAGTTGGAAGCTCAAGGAGAAGACAAGGAACGAGGTCCAAAGATTGGACAAGAAGACTTCAAGGAAGAGCCAATCAAGACCGAACCACAAGACAACCGAACTAAGCTAACCCAAGGTAAAGTATTCTCAATATTAACGATTTGTGCAGGTAAAGGAGAGTCTCCCAGTGGCTAAGAGCTCGCCAACAACCTTAGTTCGAGTCCTAGTAGAGTCTTTTTATTTGTTTAAGTTCGGACAATGTTTCCTTTTGTTTTGTTTTTGCATTTTCGAATTGTATCATTTCCTTTTCTGTTGAGTCGGCCTTAGGGCTAGCTGATAGAGCTATTATAAAGCTCCCTTGCAGCCGTGTATTCTTTTTTAACCTACTATCAATAAAATAACGCAGTTCAACCTAGTTCTTAGCCGCCGCCTAAGAAAGTGTTCTTGCTTGTTCTTGTGTGAAGGAGAGTAGTGATATAAGATCAGGAGTCCACCTAATCTTAAGGCACACGGCTCAGGCTTTGGAGTTGAGATGGAAGGCGAATGAAGGTAGAGATGATGGTGAAGGAGGCGTTGTTTGATTCCACAAACAACAAACGACCAAGACGCTTGATTCCACAAGCTCCTTAGACGAGGGTGGATTGATGGCACCACAGAGACTATGGTAAGGTCTCTGATACAGCAATACTTCTCAGTCAGAGGTGATTCCACACGCAGAGACAGAGAGACGTTGAGACAAGGCAGCAGCCGCAGTCTAAGAGAAAAGTTCGATATTTTATTGATCAAAAAAGGTTGAATGTTTACAAGGCTGCAGGGGAACCTTATAAAGTGGTTCTTCAGCTAGACCTAATTTGTCGACACAAATAAAGAAAAACTACAAGAAAGACTCAAAACTACAAGACTTGTAAAAGAAAACAACAAGGCATTCAAAATACAAGAAAAGGAAAGTTTGCAAAAAGAAATAAAACTATCTAAAACGTCCTGGCCTTGTCTGAGGCTCGAACTGTGGTCCTCTGAGTCCCTGTTAACCACTGAGACACGTTGGTTTAATTGCACAAATATATGATAAATTAAAGATACCTGATTTGGGCTTGAATTGGCCGGTTTTGAAGCTGGAGTGATTTGAGCTGGTTCTTGTCCAATAAACTCGAGTTCTTTGATTAATCCCTCTTCTTGAAGTCCCATTAAATCCATATTGTTGAGGTCTTTAAGCGCTTCTACTGGAATTGATTGGAAGGCTTCAATACTTGGGAGTTGGTCTCTCTCGGAACCCTTGCAAGTCCGTCGACTTGTGAGCAGCATAACTTCTTCATGCGGGAAGCTTTTGGGTTGATTCTTTCTCTCAGGGCTTCCATGTTGATTTAGTTTCTGGAACATCTTGAATTGTAGCTTAGCTCCTTATGATCCGTTCTGTGCGCTCGAATCAATGGACCTATGTCGTTGATGTGCTCTAGTTGGTCTTCTCCAAGAGTCTTGGTCAGCTTGTGTGCGTGTTCTCCATGCTTCTTGGTTGATGTTGACTTGAGGTCTACATCATTCTCTCCCTCTTGAAAAGGTTTCGACCTCGAAACTATATATCCTGCACCAATGGAAAGCAAGTCAGCTTTCATTCTCCTTTGAGAGTTAGGATCTTACCTTGATATGTATGAGGTCTGGTGTGGCTTGGCACGTCTGGTGGCTCTCCCAAGAGCAGGTAAGATAGGATAGCTCCTCTTCTCTGTCCTGGTTCAACACGTTCTCCTTTGGTGGGCGTGGCATTGATTTCCATTGACTCTTTTCTTGTTTGGTACGAAACTGGATTGATTTGCAAGTCCTCTTCAAGCGAAAGTTCCTCTTTGGTTCCTGCATCCAAATCAACTTTCTGGGCAAGAAACAAGTGCATTATTGATTCTTTATGACAATATAAACTATTAGAATCAAATTCATCTGCACTAATTTTAGCAATGTCTCCTTCTAATTGCGGTTTTAAACAATTTCTGCTGTTCATGCTCTCCTATGTGTAACAATCTCTTCAGCACAGTTGAGGCATCATGGGAAACAAATGGTTTAAAAGAAAAACTTACCTGATCAACACTTTCAGTGTTCTTAGCTTGGTCTGGTGGTTTCTCTTTGAAGTGGGGTGAAGTCATTACTCCATGCGCTTGATCTTTGGGCAGAACTGTTTCGCCTTTAGTG
Source organism: Isatis tinctoria (assembly GCA_010577795.1). NCBI lineage: Eukaryota > Viridiplantae > Streptophyta > Magnoliopsida > Brassicales > Brassicaceae > Isatis > Isatis tinctoria. Next base: position 48,505 of record VHIU01000247.1, on the reverse strand, counting down.
AGATTTCCTATTACACTCCCGGTTTCTTCTTTAAATCCTCCTAGAGCTTTACTCTCGTCCATAGCATCTGTTCCTTTCTTAACACTCAAGGGCAAGAACAAGTGTATTATACTTGAAAAGGGTATTTTGTAAATAGAAAATTTAGGCTGTGACTTGTCATGAAGTTGTTCGAGTACCTAATCAAGTTATGAATATCACTTACATGTGTTCCACGCAAGAGGCTGTGCAATGAGTTAGCTTTGATGACAGCCTTTTCTATAACAAGATCAGCTGGTACACATTTCTCATGGACATTTGGCAAGTGCTCCTCATGTTGGCAAGTTGATGAGTCGTGAACTTCTGATTTTCTCTCTCTACATATACCTTTCTCAACATCTTTTGGACAAGTCAAGTGGGTTAAAGCAGTCAGGGAACTCAAAGGAATAAGTAGAGTTTTGTCTGCACTTATCTGAGGCTTAGAGATCGAATGAACAAATTCTTGTTCTGGCGCCTTAAGACCTTTTGAAGTTGAATGGGTATGTGCTTCTGGCTCGGCTTCTTTGAGAACTAAGGAAGGAATAACATTCTGAGCCTTCTCGAGATCTTGGGTTGGTAATTCCTCTTGATCCGATTTCTCATTCATGTCACTTAAACCTGTTCCAGCATCCTTTGGCAAAGACAAGTGTAATATACTAGCATTTAGGGATTCTAAATCTGATTGAACAAAGCTATCACACTCGTTGGGGTTGCTCTTTTTCAACTCTAAAGAAGTAGAATGTTTTGATTTCTTAGCTGGACATTCTTTAGCCTTGTGCCCTACACCTTGACATTTATAACATATTACTTCAGCTAGGTTCTCAAGGTTAGAATACTTATCTATTAGCTGCGTCACATGTTGTCCAAGATTTGTTGGTTGCGGATCAAGTGGAGTTTTCTTCTCCTGTCCTCCTCGCTTCCATTGCTCTTCTTGACAAGGTGGTATCTCCAATGTTTGCAATCGTTCTCCCTGAGATCCTGCACCTTGCTCAGCACTTATGGAAAAGGGCAAGCGCATCATGACAGTTATGGAATCATTGTAAACAGATTGAGATAATGTAGCTTGTACCTTTTCATTCTTAGAAGCTGAAACATTTCTTGTTTCTTGTTCATTTGCAGTTCACAACAATTAGTTGCTTCACGTTCCTCTTCAGTACCTAGACCTTTCTCACTCCTTTGAACTTAATCAAGTGTATTAGCTTATCACAAAGTTGATCAAAATTTGGTTGAGCTGTTGAGGTACTTACCTTAGTCTGAATCGGTTTTCTCTTACTTGTTACAGCCATTGAGATTTCCGATTGGTTAGGTGAAAAGGATGAGTTCTTTGCAAGTGCTGCTCGTCCTCTTGCCACTATGGTACCTCCTGGGTTTGTCAGTGGCGTTCCTAGTGTTCTGGTTGAGCTCAATTCTTGCGTGACTCCCTTGGAATATTTCCGCTCATCTCTTACTTGTGTAGCAAGATTTTCACTCCTTAAAGCCATCGTTGATGTGGTTTTCTTCCTTGGATCTTCCTTAGGGCTGTATCCCCTGTTCTTAAACTTATAATTCGTCAGTTCTAAAGAATTATTAGGTACAGAAAACTTACCTTGGTACTTGACTGATTTGTAGTTTGCGCTTTGCACCAGATTAGGAGCTGCATCTCTTCGGCTTGATTCCTTTGGAGGGTATTTGTTTTTCCTCAGTTCTGTCAAGCTGTGAGGCGCATATGTCTCCCTCATGATCCACTTTAGTTGCCCCCACGTTCTTATGGTTGGCTCCTTGTAGTACCATCTATAATCCTCTTCTTGGTACCACCATTTTCTAGCCTCTCCTCTGAGCTGGTTCAGACAGTAGTTAAGTCTGTCTTCTTTAGGAGTAGAATAGTACCTAAAATACTCATCCATGCTGGATTCCCACTGTAGGTAGTCTCGCCTACTTCCTGAAAATGTATAGAGGTAAAGATCAGTACTTGATTTACGATTGGGTTTTGGAGTTACCTCATGTTTAAGCTTGTGTGAGGGGTGATAAAGAGTGCTGCGAATGCTGTAGAGTGGTGTGGGATTCAGCTCTCCACGTCCTGCGTCTTCTTCATATTCTTCTTCGAAGCTGTCATCATACTCAGATCCTCCCCATTCCTCTTCCTCTTCTACTTCGTCATACCACCTCCTTTGTTGTGAGTAGTCTCGGTCTTGGTCTGGTGGGTCAGGTTCTGGTTCTCTTCCATCCGATTCATTCCCATCATCTTCATCTTCTTCAGACCATGTATCTCCCATGTATGAAGTATCCTCATCACTCGGACTATGCTCAGAGTCAGTCTCGTCATCCCAAGTGTCCTCTTCCGACATGGCTCCTTTTACGATCACTCAATGTCCTTGTAACTCAACAAAAACAACAAGCAAATCAAAGGTACCACAAATTTAAAAGAACAAACTCGGCACACCTGGGAATTTCCTTTCTTTAGACTCACGCTTTATAAAACAAAAGGAAGAAATAGCTAACGAGAAACAAAAAGGAAAAATAACTCAAACAACAAAAAGGAAATTTGACTCTTTTTATTTTATGGTTTATGGGAAACAAAAAAGAAAGCAAAGATGATAGTACGCAGACACACAAACCTAAACAAAACTGAAACACAATTTTTTTTTTTTTTCTTATGGCTTTTCTTAACGACAAAATAGAAAGCAGCAACAAGACAAACGAAACAGCACAAGTGCAACAACTGAAACCAATGATCACGTAACTGAGACAAATCGATAATACAAAAGGCAAAACCAATTGATAAACGTTTTTGGCACAGCTAAGCAATAGACAGCAACCTAATAAAGTAAGCAATTAACTCAACAACACGACACCCTTTTTTTTTTTCTTTTTTTTTTAAATGGATGATAATGCAAACAATCGACTTCAGCAAGAAACAATAATATGGAAAAACGGGTTATATGCAAAAAGGAACAAAATATTCAATCCTTGCCCTAGAGATTATCCTAACTCACGACAGCAATCCTAGCCACCCTAGGGTCACAACAGAAAGCAACAATGACGAGGTGATAATTTGACAAACTAGCAACACCTTAGGCAAACGGATGAAAGCAAGGAATCAACAACAACTTTTTATGGTATTTTCGTTTATGATAATCAACTAAACAATGATAAGAAAGGGAAACACACGAAGAGAAACTAAATAGCAAGCAAAAGAGAACAAACAGAATAGCAAAAGAAATCAATGAGAACAATAAGGGAAAAGGATAGAAAACCAAAGGCAGATCCTTTGGCTCTGATACCAGATGATATAAGATCAGGAGTCCACCTAATCTTAAGGCACACGGCTCAGGCTTTGGAGTTGAGATGGAAGGCGAATGAAGGTAGAGATGATGGTGAAGGAGGCGTTGTTTGATTCCACAAACAACAAACGACCAAGACGCTTGATTCCACAAGCTCCTTAGACGAGGGTGGATTGATGGCACCACAGAGACTATGGTAAGGTCTCTGATACAGCAATACTTCTCAGTCAGAGGTGATTCCACACGCAGAGACAGAGAGACGTTGAGACAAGGCAGCAGCCGCAGTCTAAGAGAAAAGTTCGATATTTTATTGATCAGAAAAAGGTTGAATGTTTACAAGGCTGCAGGGGAACCTTATAAAGTGGTTCTTCAGCTAGACCTAATATTGGTCGACACAAATAAAGAAAAACTACAAGAAAGACTCAAAACTACAAGACTTGTAAAAGAAAACAACAAGGCATTCAAAATACAAGAAAAGGAAAGTTTGCAAAAAGAATAATAAAACTATCTAAAACGTCCTGGCCTTGTCTGAGGCTCGAACTGTGGTCCTCTGAGTCCCTGTTAACCACTGAGACACGTTGGTTTAATTGCACAAATATATGATAAATTAAAGATACCTGATTTGGGCTTGAATTGGCCGGTTTTGAAGCTGGAGTGATTTGAGCTGGTTCTTGTCCAATAAACTCGAGTTCTTTGATTAATCCCTCTTCTTGAAGTCCCATTAAATCCATATGTTGAGGTCTTTAAGCGCTTCTACTGGAATTGATTGGAAGGCTTCAATACTTGGAGTTGGTCTCTCGGAACCCTTGCAAGTCCGTCGACTTGTGAGCAGCATAACTTCTTCATGCGGGAAGCTTTTGGGTTGATTCTTTCTCTCAGGGCTTCCATGTTGAGTTAAGTTTCTGGAACATCTTGAATTGTAGCTTAGCTCCTTATGATCCGTTCTGTGCGCTCGAATCAATGGACCTATGTCGTTGATGTGCTCTAGTTGGTCTTCTCCAAGAGTCTTGGTCAGCTTGTGTGCGTGTTCTCCATGCTTCTTGGTTGATGTTGACTTGAGGTCTACATCAAGTAGCCAAGAGAAGCGTTGCTGTATCAAGGAGTCTTTCATCCTCCTTGTGGTGCCATCGATCCATCATCAACCTCCATCAACCGTTCCTTCAAGAGAGAGCCTTCGTGCCAGCTTGAGGAATCCATATCAACTTCAAGCCTTGCGTCCCAAGTCTTGTCGAACCATCATCCATCCAACAACCATCACGAGAGAGCGTCAAAGCCAGCGTGTGGTTCCATCCTCCCCCTTGATCCAGACCGCATATAAGTCTCACCACCGAGTCTTATATCATTTTGGTATCAGAGCCAAAGGTTCCACCTTTGGTTTTCTATCCTTTACGATCTCCTGTTCTTCTTTGTGTTTTTGTTTAGATCAGTTGATTTAGTTTCTGTCTTTTGCTTTTCGTTCTTGTTTAGATCTTATTCAAAAAAAAAAAAAAAAAAAAAAAAAAATATAAACCATAGTTTGAGTTTTTGTTGCGGTTTGTCTAAGAGTAGATTTCGGGTTGTTCTTTGTTCTTGGAGTGTTATCGCTTGTGGTTTAGGTTGCTAGATCTTTGTAGCCTCCTTAGCCGCCGAGTTTGTCACCCTAGGATTGAGAGATCAAGTCGAGTCGAGTTCTAGGTTTGCCTTTCTTGTTTTAAGCTATTTCCTTTTTGGTTTTGTCAAGTATCCTTTTCCTTTATTTCTTTCCGAGTTCGTTGTTTTTATTTCTACTCTTGTTTTACTTGTCTTTTCTTTTATTTTCTGTGGTATTTTTAACCGTTTGTTGAAGTGTTGCAAGGACATATGGGGGACGGAGCACCACCAGACGCCATGATGCAAATGCTAGCTGCTTTGCGTGAGGAGATGAGGCACGTGGGACAACAAGTTGGCACATTGCGAACTGAGTTTGGTGAACGCATTGGACGCTTGGAACAACCTAGGCGAGGACCCATACGAGGCAATCCCATTGTACAACCACGCCAAGAACATGAAGAAGATGATCAAACTGATCAAGAAGAGGATCCACCCGACGGTTATAGGAGAAATAACCAGAGGAGACACGAACCTTATAGGAGAAACCAAGGCCGAGATGATGATGTCCGAGACAACAAGTATGGTATTAAACTAACTCCTCCTACTTTTGCAGGAAAGTCTGATCCCGAAGCTTACCTAGATTGGGAAAGGAGACTAGAGCACATCTTTGAGTGCTACGGATACAATGAGAGGAAGAAGGTAGCTGTGGCAGCAGCTCAATTGACCGAGAACGCTCTAGCTTGGTGGGATAGAACCGTAGCCGAGAGAAGGAGGCAACGTTTTGGACCCATACTAGCTTGGCTAGACATGAAAAGCCTTCTAAGGGCTAGGTACATTCCTGAACACTTCCATAGAGATTTGCAAAAACGATTTCGTAAGTTGTCTCAGGGAACAAGAAGTGTGGAGGATTACTTTGAAGAATTCGAGAAGCTGATGAACTCTTTGGAGCTAGAAGAATCCGAGGAGGCTCTTATGGCGCAATTCATTGATGGCTTGCAAGACAGGATAGCTAGGAAGTGGAGAGAGCTCAGTACAATGGACTCTACGAATTGCTACATTTGGCTGTCATGACCGAGCAGCAGATTAAGCGCAAGACATCACTTAGCCAACGAAACCGAAACTCACAACCGTGGGTTGCAAGCACTTCCAAAACTCAAGACAAGGGCAAAGCGGTTGAGATAGATTCTCGATTCAAGAGCAAAACCAATGAGACTCCCAAACCAAACCGTGGAGAGCAAGGTAAGTTCCCTAGTACTCAATCAAGGACCCGTGACATTATTTGTTTTAAGTGTCAGGGAAGAGGTCACATGGCTAGAGATTGCCCCAACCAACGCGTGATGCTCATTACTTCTACTGGAGATTATGAGACTGAAGATGAGAACGAGCTGAATCTAACTGATCAAGAGGAAGATCTTGTATATCCGGATCATGGAGAACTCTTGGTCACTAGGCGTGTGCTAAGTGCTCAAGTAAACCCAACCGAGCAAGCACAAAGAGAGAACCTATTCCACACCAAATGCACCATCAAAGGCAAGGTATGTAGTTTGGTGATAGACGGTGGTTCTTGTACTAATGTTGCGAGTCAAGTTCTTGTGGATAAGCTAGGCTTGGAGCGAACCAAACATCCGAGACTTATCCTCTTCAATGGCTCAATGAGAACGTGGAGTTGAAGGTCACTGAGCAAGTGGTGGTACCCTTTAGCATTGGCAACTACCAAGACGAGATCATGTGCGACATATTGCCCATGCAAGCTGGACACCTCCTACTTGGAAGGCCTTGGCAATTTGATCGAAGAGCCATACATGATGGACGCACCAACCATTACTCTTTTACACACAATGGCCGTAAGTTCAATCTTGCGCCACTTAGTCCAACTGAAGTTCACGAGATGTATATCCACATGAACAAAGGACCTAAGGTAAGTAAACCAAGTCTCTATCTAACTTCGAGAGACGTTTGTAAGACCCTTGGTGCCAAGGGCACTGTGATACTAATGGTTTACAAAGAGTGTTTGAGAACAGGTACCAACGAGTTAAGAGTACCTTTAGAAGTTCAGACTTTGTTAGACAGGTTCCAAGATGTGTTCCCGGAAGACATACCGCCTGGACTTCCTCCCATCCGTGGCATAGAGCACCAGATTGATCTCGTGCCAGCTCAGCCTTACCAACAAGGCAGCATACCGTATGAACCCTGAAGAGTCTAAAGAACTAGAGAAACAAGTGCGAGACCTAATGGACAAGGGATACATACGTGAGAGCTTAAGCCCATGCGCAGTACCAGTCTTACTTGTACCTAAGAAAGATGGGACATGGAGGATGTGCGTGGACTGTAGAGCCATCAACAACATCACCATCAAGTATAGGCATCCTATCCCGCGCCTAGATGATATGCTTGATGAATTGAGTGGATCCACACTCTTCTCAAAGTAGACTTGAAAAGCGGTTACCACCAAGTCCGAATGAAGGAAGGAGATGAGTGGAAGACTGCCTTCAAGACCAAGCAAGGGTTATATGAGTGGCTAGTCATGCCATTTGGTTTGACAAATGCACCAAGTACCTTCATGCGCCTTATGAACCAGGTTCTTCGAGCTTACATAAGTAAATTTGTAGTTGTCTATTTCGATGACATACTTATCTATAGTAAGAACCTAAGTGATCATCTACAACATCTTGAACTAGTGCTTAAAACACTTCGAAAGGAAGGTCTATATGCCAACCTTAAGAAGTGCACCTTTTGTACTAATGAGCTTGTCTTTTTAGGATTTGTTGTTAGTGAACAGGGTTTAAGAGTGGATGAGGAGAAGATCAAAGCGATCAAGGAATGGCCTACACCAACAACAATCGGACATGTGAGAAGCTTCCACGGATTGGCTAGCTTCTATAGGAGATTTGTGCGCGACTTCAGTACTCTTGCTGCCCCTCTTACTGCTGTGATCAAGAAGAACGTGCCATTCTCATGGGGACCCTCGCAAGAAGCAGCTTTCAACACGCTAAAGGCGAAGCTGACTGAAGCACCGGTTCTTGCTCTACCAGACTTTGAAGAAATGTTTGAAGTAGAGTGTGATGCATCCGGACTGGGCATAGGAGCTGTGCTACACCAGAGAAGAAGACCAGTGGCATTCTTTAGTGAGAAACTGAGTGGAGCTACACTCAACTACCCAACATACGACAAGGAGCTATATGCATTGGTCCGCGCCTTAGAAACATGGCAACATTACTTGCTGTCCAAGGAGTTCATAATTCATACTGATCACGAGACCTTGAAGCATCTAAGAGGCCAAACTTCCTTGAAGAGACGACATGCCAAGTGGTTGGAGTTCATAGAAACGTTCCCTTATGCAATCAAGTACAAGAAAGGGAAGGAGAATGTGGTGGCTGATGCTTTGTCTAGGCGATTCATTCTCATATCTACCATGGAGGCCAAAGTACTTGGGTTTGAACACATGAAGGAGCTGTACAAGGATGATCCGGAGCTGGGAGAAGCTTATCAAGCATGCGGCAAAGGAGCTTTTGGATCTTTCTACTTACATGATGGCTATCTTTTCAGGGATAAGAGATTATGCATTCCTCAATGCTCAATGCGAGATTTGATACTCACGGAAGCACATGGAGGAGGACTTATGGGACATTTCTGTGTAGACAAAACACTGGCTGTGGTAGCTGATCATTTCTTTTGGCCACACTTGAAGAAGGACGTAGAGAAGCATTGCTCTAGATGTGTACCGTGTCACAAAGCCAAGTCCAGGTTACACCCACATGCCTTTACTTACCCTTACCTATTCCTAACGCACCTTGGGTGGATGTGTCTATGGACTTTGTGTTAGGACTGCCCAAGATCAGACACAAGGATTCTATTCTTGTTGTGTTGTGGATCGTTTTTCCAAGATGGCACACTTCATTCCTTGTGACAAATCCAATGATGCTACACAAACCGCGGATTTGTTTTTCAAAGAAGTGGTACGCTTACATGGAGTGCCAAGGACCATAGTCTCTGACCGAGATACGAAGTTCCTCAGCCATTTCTGGAGGACCCTATGGAGAAAACTGGGAACCAAGTTGCTATTCTCCACGACTTGCCATCCTCAAACAGATGGACAAACAGAAGTGGTAAACCGTACTCTCTCTACACTTTTAAGAGTAACTCTTGGGCGTAACTTAAAGACATGGTTAGATTGTTTGCCATTTATCGAATTTGCATATAACCATGCTACTCATTCTGCTACTAAGATGTCACCATTTGAAGTTGTTTATGGTTTAATCCACTAACCCCACTTGATCTTACGCCAATTCCACAAATTGAGCAAGTTAATCTAGATGGTGTCAGGAAAAGTGAGTTTATTAAGAAGCTTCATGAAAAGACTAGAGAAAACATCTTAAAGAAGACCGAGAACTACAAGAAGCAAGCTGATAAAGGACGCAAAGAGATGGTGTTTCAACCAGGAGAATGGGTGTGGTTACATTTCAGACAGGAGAGGTTTCCTAATCAAAGGAATTCCAAGCTTGCACCCCGTGGAGATGGTCCATTCCGAGTCTTGGAGCGTATCAACAACAATGCATACAAGCTGGAGCTGCCAGGTGAAATGAAAGTGTCTAATAGTTTTAATGTTACTGATCTATCTCCTTATGACGCAGAAGACACAGTTTTGAGGACAAAACCTTTAGAAGAGGGAGGGAATGATGTGGACATGGAACCGGACCAGCTAGAACCGATCATTCCTATTGTCAAAGATTCACCCATGACTCGATCCAAGACTAGACGACTCAGAGAAGGGTTCAATAGAGCTGTAGCTGCACTCATCAACACCCACGAGTTCCAATGTTTGAGGCCAGAACCACAAGAAGAGAACTCAACTAAGGAACCTGACCTCATCAAAGACTTTGCGCGACTAAACGTACAAGATGAGCAATGCCAAGTCAAGCAATGTGAGTCTATTCCTTTGGCAGGTACTAGAGTCATTAAGCAGCTAATATTCGAGTTGGAAGCTCAAGGAGAAGACAAGGAACGAGGTCCAAAGATTGGACAAGAAGACTTCAAGGAAGAGCCAATCAAGACCGAACCACAAGACAACCGAACTAAGCTAACCCAAGGTAAAGTATTCTCAATATTAACGATTTGTGCAGGTAAAGGAGTCTCCCAGTGGCTAAGAGCTCGCCAACAACCTTAGTTCGAGTCCTAGTAGAGTCTTTTTATTTGTTTAAGTTCGGACAATGTTTCCTTTTGTTTTGTTTTTGCATTTTCGAATTGTATCATTTCCTTTTCTGTTGAGTCGGCCTTAGGGCTAGCTGATAGAGCTATTATAAAGCTCCCTTGCAGCCGTGTATTCTTTTTTAACCTACTATCAATAAAATAACGCAGTTCAACCTAGTTCTTAGCCGCCGCCTAAGAAAGTGTTCTTGCTTGTTCTTGTGTGAAGGAGAGTAGCCAAGAGAAGCGTTGCTGTATCAAGGAGTCTTTCATCCTCCTTGTGGTGCCATCGATCCATCATCAACCTCCATCAACCGTTCCTTCAAGAGAGAGCCTTCGTGCCAGCTTGAGGAATCCATATCAACTTCAAGCCTTGCGTCCCAAGTCTTGTCGAACCATCATCCATCCAACAACCATCACGAGAGAGCGTCAAAGCCAGCGTGTGGTTCCATCCTCCCCCTTGATCCAGACCGCATATAAGTCTCACCACCGAGTCTTATATCACTGAAGCAACAGCTCAAAGAGAGAACCTCTTCCACACTCGGTGTACCATCAAAACCAAGGTATGTAATTTGGTTATTGATGGAGGATCTTGTACTAACGTGGCTAGTAAGTTTATGGTGTCCAAGCTTGGTCTTGAGATGACTAAACACCCCAGGCCTTATAAGCTGCAATGGCTAGACAACAAGACTCAATTGAAGGTCACGGAACAAGTCACTATACCTTTCAGCGTGGGCAAGTACCAAGATGAAGTGTTGTGCGATGTTCTTCCCATGCAAGCTGGCCACATTCTACTTGGGAGACCATGGCAATTTGACAGAGCTACATTGCACAATGGGCGTACCAACTTCTATTCTTTTACTCACAAGGATAGAAAGTACAACCTAGCTCCCTTGAAACCAGCTGAAGTGCGTGAGCTTCAATCAAAAATGGACAAGGAAACACAGGTAAGTAAGACTAGCCTTTATGTTTCTTCTGGTTCCGTTTGTAAGACCCTCATTTCCGAGGGCACTGTGCTACTAATGTTGTACAAAGATTGCTTGAGTACAGATTATCAGGAACTAAAGCTTCCAAGCGAAGTACAAGCTGTGCTAGACAAGTACTTAGACGTGTTCCCAGAGGAGATACCAACCGGTTTACCTCCTATACGAGGCATAGAGCATCAGATAGACTTGGTGCCTGGGTCAGCTTTACCCAACAAGCCAGTGTTGAGCCAAATGCGTGATTACACCAAGATCACATGAACCTTTCTATCTTAACCAATAAAAGAGAGTGTTAAACAAAAGGTGGAAAGAGTGCAGTAAAAGTAAGAAGTAAAAAGTAAGAGGTGAAAGTAAGAAGGAACTTACCTTGGACGAAAGTTAAGAAGGTAAATGGAGTTACCTTGATCGGTTGGAAAGACCACCATGTGAGAGCAACCGATCACACAAAAGCCACCATGATGCTGTCTACACCTCCATGTGCTCGATCTACTTTCTTTAAGCACATGCTCTACCTTTTTATTTGTTTATTGTACAAAGCACTTCTCTTCACTCATTACAAATCTAGATCGTGATCACTCCTCTCTTCTTATATATTAAGAGGTTGATCGCCATTGTAATATACAACTTAAGGAAACCATTAATCCTTACTTCTTCTCTCTCACTTTAAGCTATCTCACTCATGTTCTTCATTATGGTTCTTCACTAAACTCGTTTTCCTCACTTAAATTCTTCAAGTAATACTCTATTAATTCCGCAATATTCCCTTATGGTATCAGAGCCGGGTTCTACCCTGTGTATCTAATCTCTCATCTCCTCTCAAAATCTCATCATTCAGTTCGTATAATCTCTATTCAAACCGTTCATAACAAAAACGCTTTCTTATCTTTGTTCTTCTGTGTTCTTGTAGTTTCTAGAGTATATTCAAACTCTTGTTATTCGTAAACTCTAGGCTCAAACCCTTGAGAGCGCTCTTAACAAGTGTATTGTTTTGAATTACTCAATCGTTGATACTTGTTATTATCCAGCGATCTAAAAGAAACTTCATCCATGGAAGAAACAAAGTCTACAACGAAAGCACCACTCCATGTGACTCTCAAAGGAGTTAATTATTTGCTGTGGTCAAGAACCACAAGAACTGCCTTGTGTAGCCGTCGTCTTTGGAATCATATCACAAATGAAGTTTCCAAAGAAGAACTCACAAGAGATGGAACGATTGTTCCCTTTGAAGAGAGTGATTGGTTTCAAGAAGACCAAACGGTTCTATCCTTGCTCCAAGGCTCTCTCAACCCTGAAACTCTGGAGGCTTACTCATACTGTGAAACTGCCAAAGAGTTATGGGATACACTTGAGAAAGTATATGGAAATACCTCCAATCTCAGCCGAGTCTTTGAAGTCAAGAAAGCTATCAACGACTTGCATCAAGAGGATATGGAGTTTACCAAACACTTTGGGAGGTTCAGATCTCTGTGGGCTGAGCTAGAAATGCTCAGGCCAAGCACTCTGGATCCAATGATTCTCAACGAGAGGAGAGAACAAGACAAAGTCTTCGCTTTGCTGTTTACCTTAAACCCGAATTACAACGACCTCATCAAGCACCTTCTCCGAGCTGATAAGCTCCCAAGTCTTGAAGAAGTCTGCTCCAAGATTCAAAAGGAGCAAGGCTCAGTAGGACTCTTTGGAGGAAAAGGTGAACTGGTCACGGCTAATCAAGGGGAGTTAGCCACAGCCAACAAAGGTATTTACAAAAGCAAAGACAGAAAAAATATTTATTGCGAACACTGCAAGAAAGAAGGACATGTCAAGGAGAAATGCTGGATCTTGCACCCCCATCTCAAGCCTAACAAATGGAGGGATGCAAAGGTGAATTTTGCAAATGAAGAAACTGAGGGAAAACCGGATAGCCGAGCAAGAGGAGGATCATCCACACGACTAAACGAAGGAGAGGGAACAGCTTTAGCTGCCTCATCTCAGTTCGTGACCAAGCTGATCTGAATGCTCTCATCAAAGCTATTAAGGAATCCGGTAACACTCTTGGTAGATCCTTTTATGCGTTTGAGAACATTGATAAAGATCACATGCTTACAAACGTTAGTCATGAAGGAAAATCTTTACATGCAAATGGTAACAAGTCCTTGATAGTAGATTCAGGCGCTTCGCATCACATGATTAGTGATAGTAATTTGATTGACAATATACAACCTGCTGAAGGACATGTTGTGATTGCAAATGGAACGAAGGTTCCAGTTAAAGGAATAGGAGAATTGAACTTATTTGATCAAAAATCTAAAGCGTTCTATATGCCTAGCTTCACCTCCAACTTGCTATCTGTGAAAAGGGTGACAACAGACTTAAATTGTCTTGCTATATTCTCACCTACGGATGTGTGTTTTCAGGATATTGAGACAAGTAAGGTGTTGGGCAAAGGATTGACTAAAGATGATCTCTATTTACTTGAGGATATAAAACCTCATTCAAATCTATCTTCTATTTCTCATGTTGCTTATGCGAATAATGTCATTTGGCATGCTAGATTGGGACATCCTCATTCTCGTGCATTGACTTTATTATTACCTTCAGTTTCATTTCAAAATGATAAGTGTGAAGCTTGTATCCTAGGAAAACACAGCAGAAGTGTATTTCCAAAGTCTTCAACTATATATCAGAATTGCTTTGATTTAGTGCACTCTGATGTTTGGACTTCTCCATGTGAATCAAGAGATCAAAACAAATACTTTGTCACATTCATTGATGAAAAATCAAAGTATACATGGATAACTCTCCTCCCATCAAAAGATAGAGTCTTTGAAGCATTTAGAAATTTTCAAAGTTATGTTACTAATCATTTCAATGCCAAGATCAAGATCTTTAGGTCAGATAACGGGGGAGAGTACATGAGCAATCCTTTTAAGGAGCATCTTGCAAGACATGGCATAACACACCAAACGAGCTGTCCGTATACACCACAGCAAAATGGGGTAGCTGAAAGGAAGAACAGACACCTAATGGAAGTGGCTCGTGCCTTGCTATTTCATCACAATGTACCAAAAAGGTTTTGGGGAGATGCGGTTTTATCAGCATGCTACTTGATTAACCGACTCCCCACTCGAAACCTTAATGATTCCTCTCCATATGAAGTCCTTAATCATGTTAAACCTCCTATTGACCATTTGCGAGTCTTTGGATGTGTTTGTTTTGTCTTAATTCCAGGAGACAAAAGAAACAAGTTGGATGCTAAAAGCAGCAAAGGAATGTTCATTGGATACTCCACAAGTCAGAAAGGCTACAAATGCTATATTCCGGAAACTAGAAAAGTGATTGTATCACGTGATGTGAAGTTCATAGAGACAGAAGGATTTTACAAGGAGAAGAACTGGGAGAATCTCCAAGACCTGTCTCACACATCTTCAGACCGGGCTACTAATCTGAGGACACTCTTGGATCGTCTTGGAGTAATTCTCCCTATACATTCTTCAAAGTCCCAGGATACTCCACCTGACTCTATGGAAGCTACCCCGGTTGATCATGAAGGGGGCAGTGACAGTAACACGGCTAGGAATGAGGCAGAACAAGAAGGAACTCATGAACCAGCTTCGGTCCAGCAAGAGGACAATGGCCATGATCAAGAGGCAGCTCCCATTATTGACGAGGAACCTGAACCAGAGCCAGCTCCTGAACCAGAGCCAGTTGTCTTGAGACGCAGCCAGCGTGTGCGGAAGGACCCATCCAACTGGATCAACACAAGAGTGTACTACAATAACAATGCTGTAGCTCATCCAACTCAAATCACCTGCTCGTTTGCACACTTTCCGAGAGAACATCAAGTCTTTGGGAGCATTAATACAAGAAGAAGTTCCAAAGACATATGAAGAAGCCATAGAACTTGATGTATGGCGAGATGCAGTAGGAGATGAAGTGGGAGCTATGAAGAGGAACCATACGTGGGATGAGGCAACCTTACCAAAAGGAAAGAAACCGGTGAGCTCACGATGGGTCTTTACTATCAAATACAAGAGTAATGGTGATATAGAAAGACACAAGGCTAGACTTGTAGCAAGAGGCTTTACTCAAACCTATGGAGAAGACTACATGGATACTTTTGCACCAGTTGCCAAGTTGCACACGGTTAGAGTGGTTCTATCATTGGCCGTGAATCTTGATTGGGAGCTTTGGCAAATGGACGTTAAAAATGCTTTCTTACAAGGAGAACTTGAGGAAGAAGTCTACATGACACCACCACCAGGTCTTGAAGAAAGTATCAGTCCCGGAAAAGTCTTAAGACTAAGAAAAGCCATCTACGGCTTGAAACAATCTCCAAGGGCTTGGTATCAAAAGCTGAGCAGAGTTTTGCTAGATCGTGGCTTCACAAGATCAGAAGCAGACAACACCTTGTTCACGCAAACCGGCCAAAGAGGTAGAGTGGTCATCCTCGTGTATGTAGATGACATAATCATCTCAGGGGATGACAAGGAAGGCATCAGTGAAACTAAGGTCTATTTAAAATCAAAGTTTGATATTAAAGACTTAGGAAAACTGAAATATTTTCTGGGCATTGAAGTGTGTAGGTCAGAAGAAGGCTTATTTCTATCCCAAAGAAAATATGCACTTGACCTTTTAAATGAAGCAGGAGACTTAGGTACAAGGCCAGCTAAAACACCCTTAGAGGACGACTACAAAGTAGACCGTAAAGGGGAGCCTGAAGATGAGCTATATGAAGATGACACACAATATAGAAGGATGGTTGGAAAGTTAATATATCTAACTATAACCAGACCGGATCTATGTTTCTCTGTGAATCAGGTGAGCCAACATATGAAGGCACCAAAGGTTCATCATTGGAACATGGTGAATCGCATTCTGAGATACTTGAGAAACACCAGTGGTCAAGGAATCTGGATGGGAGGCAATCAAAGCACAGAAATTGTTGGTTATTGTGATGCAGATTGGGCTGGTGACCGAGAAGACAGGAGATCAACCACAGGCTATTGCACTTTCATTGGAGGAAATCTGGTGACTTGGAAGAGCAAGAAACAAAAGGTGGTTGCATGTTCAAGTGCTGAAGCTGAGTATAGAGCCATGAGAAGATTGACTACTGAGCTAATGTGGTTGAAGAATCCACTTAAAGACTTTGGCATTGATCAACAAACGCCAATCACCATGCATTGTGATAATCAAGCCGCAATACACATAGCCTCCAATTCAGTGTTTCATGAGAGGACTAAACACATTGAAGCCGATTGCCACAAAGTAAGAGAACAAGTCCAGCTGGGAGTTATCTTACCTTGCTACACAAGGAGCTCGGATCAGTTAGCAGATATCTTCACCAAGGCAGCCTCTCAGAAGATCAGTGAGTTCATTCATTCAAAGCTTGGACTCACAGATATAATCTTGGCTTGAACTTCCCTAATCGTGAAAGGTCATACTCTTTTCCTTGGTATGGTTTTATCCCATGTGGTTTTACACACTGAGGTTTTTAATGAGGTGATCTCTCACGGTTCCAAGCTTTACCATTCTCATTGGCTAAAGCTTGAGGGGAGTGTTGAGCCAAATGCGTGATTACACCAAGATCACATGAACCTTTCTATCTTAACCAATAAAAGAGAGTGTTAAACAAAAGGTGGAAAGAGTGCAGTAAAAGTAAGAAGTAAAAAGTAAGAGGTGAAAGTAAGAAGGAACTTACCTTGGACGAAAGTTAAGAAGGTAAATGGAGTTACCTTGATCGGTTGGAAAGACCACCATGTGAGAGCAACCGATCACACAAAAGCCACCATGATGCTGTCTACACCTCCATGTGCTCGATCTACTTTCTTTAAGCACATGCTCTACCTTTTTATTTGTTTATTGTACAAAGCACTTCTCTTCACTCATTACAAATCTAGATCGTGATCACTCCTCTCTTCTTATATATTAAGAGGTTGATCGCCATTGTAATATACACACTTAAGGAAACCATTAATCCTTACTTCTTCTCTCTCACTTTAAGCTATCTCACTCATGTTCTTCATTATGGTTCTTCACTAAACTTGTTTTCCTCACTTAAATTCTTCAAGTAATACTCTATTAATTCCGCAATATTCCCTTACCGCTCAGTCATGCTTTCCATGATTGTATCAGGAACACAAACTTGTATCCCATGCTTCGCGTTCTATCTTTATTAGATGTTTTGCGAAAATAGTTTTGTTTAGAAATCTCATAGGACATTTTTTGGACCCCAATTATGCTTTCTAAGCTCTTATAAGGTACACATTAAAGGGCTCTTTTGGAACACAAACTTGTATCCCATGCTTCGCGTTCTATCTTTATAAGAAGTTTTGCTAAAATAGTTTTGTTTAGAAACCTCCTAGGACATTTTTTGGACTCCAAATATGCTTTCTAAGCTTTTATAAGGTACACATTAAAGTGCTCTTTTAGAACACAAACTTGTATCCCATGCTTCGCGTTCTATCTTTATATGAAG
Source organism: Isatis tinctoria (assembly GCA_010577795.1). Lineage (NCBI taxonomy): Eukaryota > Viridiplantae > Streptophyta > Magnoliopsida > Brassicales > Brassicaceae > Isatis > Isatis tinctoria. The sequence continues at coordinate 31,040 of VHIU01000247.1, read as the reverse complement.
TTTTGCGAAAATAGTTTTGTTTAGAAACCTCATAGGACATTTTTGGACTCCAAATATGCTGTCTAAGCTTTTATAATGTACACATTAAAGTGCTCTTTTGGAACACAAACTTGTATCCCATGCTTCGCGTTCTATCTTTATTAGAAGTTTTGCGAAAATAGTTTATTTAGAAACCTCATAGGACATTTTTTGGACTCCAAATATGCTTTCTAAGTTTTTATAAGGTACACATTAAAGTGCTCTTTTGGAACACAAACTTGTATCCCATGCTTCGCGTTCTATATTTATAAGAAGTTTTGCGAAAATAGTTTTGTTTAGAAACCTCATAGGACATTTTTTGGACTCCAAATATGCTTTTTAAGCTTTTATAAGGTACACATTAAAGTACTCTTTTGGAACACAATCTTGTATCCCATGCTTCGCGTTCTATCTTTATTAGACGTTTTGCGAAAATAGTTTTGTTTAGAAATCTCATAGGACATTTTTTGGACCCCAATTATTTTTCTAAGCTTTTATAAGGTACACATTAAAGTGCTCTTTTTGAACACAAACTTGTATCCCATGCTCCGCGTTCTATCTTTATAAGAAGTTTTGCGAAAATAGTTTTGTTTAGAAACCTCCAATTACATTTTTTGGACTCCAAATATGCTTTCTAAGCTTTTATAAGGTACACATTAAAGAGCTCTTTTGGAACACAAACTTGTATCCCATGCTTCGCGTTCTATCTTTATATGAAGTTTTGCGAAAATAGTTTTGTTTAGAAACCTCATAGGACATTTTTGGACTCCAAATATGCTGTCTAAGCTTTTATAATGTACACATTAAAGTGCTCTTTTGGAACACAAACTTGTATCCCATGCTTCGCGTTCTATCTTTATTAGAAGTTTTGCGAAAATAGTTTTGTTTAGAATCCTCATAGGACATTTTTTGGACTCCAAATATGCTTTCTAAGCTTTTATAAGGTACACATTAAAGTGCTCTTTTGGAACACAAACTTGTATCTCATGCTTCGCGTTCTATCTTTATAAGAAGTTTTGCGAAAATAGTTTTGTTTAGAAACCTCCTAGGACTCTTTTTGGACTCCAAATATGCTTTCTAACCTTTTATAAGGTACACATTAAAGTGCTCTTTTGGAACACAAACTTGTATCCCATGCTTCGCGTTCTATCTTTATTAGACGTTTTGCGAAAATAGTTTTGTTTAGAAATCTCATAGGACATTTTTTGAACCCCAATTATGCTTTCTAAGCTTTTATAAGGTACACATTAAAGTGCTCTTTTGGAACACAAACTTGTATCCCATGCTTCGCGTTCTATCTTTATTAGAAGTTTTGCGAAAATAGTTTATTTAGAAACCTCATAGGACATTTTTTGGACTCCAAATATGCTTTCTAAGCTTTTATAAGGTACACATTAAAGTGCTCTTTTGGAACACAAACTTGTATCCCATGCTTCGCGTTCTATATTTATAAGAAGTTTTGCGAAAATAGTTTTGTTTAGAAACCTCATAGGACATTTTTTGGACTCCAAATATGCTTTTTAAGCTTTTATAAGGTACACATTAAAGTACTCTTTTGGAACACAATCTTGTATCCCATGCTTCGCGTTCTATCTTTATTAGACGTTTTGCGAAAATAGTTTTGTTTAGAAATCTCATAGGACATTTTTTGGACCCCAATTATGCTTTCTAAGCTTTTATAAGGTATACATTAAAGTGCTCTTTTTGAACACAAACTTGTATCCCATGCTTCGCGTTCTATCTTTATAAGAAGTTTTGCGAAAATAGTTTTGTTTAGAAACCTCCAATTACATTTTTTGGACTCCAAATATGCTTTCTAAGCTTTTATAAGGTACACATTAAAGAGCTCTTTTGGAACACAAACTTGTATCCCATGCTTCGCGTTCTATCTTTATATGAAGTTTTGCGAAAATAGTTTTGTTTAGAAACCTCATAGGACATTTTTGGACTCCAAATATGCTGTCTAAGCTTTTATAATGTACACATTAAAGTGCTCTTTTGGAACACAAACTTGTATCCCATGCTTCGCGTTCTATCTTTATTAGAAGTTTTGCGAAAATAGTTTTGTTTAGAAACCTCATAGGACATTTTTTGGACTCCAAATATGCTTTCTAAGCTTTTATAAGGTACACATTAAAGTGCTCTTTTGGAACACAAACTTGTATCTCATGCTTCGCGTTCTATCTTTATAAGAAGTTTTGCGAAAATAGTTTTGTTTAGAAACCTCATAGGACTCTTTTTTGACTCCAAATATGCTTTCTAACTTTTATAAGGTACACATTAAAGTGCTCTTTTGGAACACAAACTTGTATCCCATGCTTCGCGTTCTATCTTTATTAGACGTTTTGCGAAAATAGTTTGTTTAGAATCTCATAGGACATTTTTTGAACCCCAATATGCTTTCTAAGCTTTTATAAGGTACACATTAAAGTTCTCTTTTGGAACACAAACTTGTATCCCATGCTTCGCCTTCTATCTTTGTATGAAGTTTTGCGAAAATAGTTTTGTTTAGAAACCTCCTAGGACATTTTTTGGACTCCAAATATGCTTTCTAAGCATTTATAAGGTACACATTAAAGTGCTCTTTTGGAACACAAACTTGTATCCCATGCTTCGCGTTCTATCTTTATTAGACGTTTTGCGAAAATAGTTTTGTTTAGAAATCTCATAGGACATTTTTTGGACTCCAAATATGCTTTCTAAGCTTTTATAAGGTACACATTAAAGTGCTCTTTTGGAACACAAACTTGTATCTCATGCTTCGCGTTCTATCTTTATAAGAAGTTTTGCGAAAATAGTTTTGTTTAGAAACCTCCTAGGACTCTTTTTGGACTCCAAATATGCTTTCTAACCTTTTATAAGGTACACATTAAAGTGCTCTTTTGGAACACAAACTTGTATCCCATGCTTCGCGTTCTATCTTTATTAGACGTTTTGCGAAAATAGTTTTGTTTAGAAATCTCATAGGACATTTTTGGACTCCAAATATGCTTTCTAAGCTTTTATAAGGTACACATTAAAGTGCTCTTTTGGAACACAAACTTGTATCTCATGCTTCGCGTTCTATCTTTATAAGAAGTTTTGCGAAAATAGTTTTGTTTAGAAACCTCCTAGGACTCTTTTTGGACTCCAAATATGCTTTCTAACCTTTTATAAGGTACACATTAAAGTGCTCTTTTGGAACACAAACTTGTATCCCATGCTTCGCGTTCTATCTTTATTAGACGTTTTGCGAAAATAGTTTTGTTTAGAAATCTCATAGGACATTTTTTGAACCCCAATTATGCTTTCTAAGCTTTTATAAGGTACACATTAAAGTGCTCTTTTGGAACACAAACTTGTATCCCATGCTTCGCCTTCTATCTTTGTATGAAGTTTTGCGAAAATAGTTTTGTTTAGAAACCTCCTAGGACATTTTTTGGACTCCAAATATGCTTTCTAAGCATTTATAAGGTACACATTAAAGTGCTCTTTTGGAACACAAACTTGTATCCCATGCTTCATGCTTCGCGTTCTATCTTTATTAGACGTTTTGCGAAAATAGTTTTGTTTAGAAATCTCATAGGACATTTTTGAACCCATTTATGCTTTCTAAGCTTTTATAAGGTACACATTAAAGTGCTCTTTTGGAACACAAACTTGTATCCCATGCTTCGCGTTATATCGTTATAAGACTTTTGCGAAAATAGTTTTGTTTAGAAACCTCATAGGACATTTTTTGGACCCCAATTATGCTTTCTAAGCTTTTATAAGGTACACATTAAAGTGCTATTTTGAACACAAACTTGTATCCCATGCTTCGCGTTCTATCTTTATAAGTTTTGCGAAAATAGTTTTGTTTAGAAACCTCCTAGGACATTTTTGGACTCCAAATATGCTTTCTAAGCTTTTATAAGGTACACATTAAAGTGCTCTTTTGGAACACAAACTTGTATCCCATGCTTCGCGTTCTATCTTTATATGAAGTTTTGCGAAAATAGTTTTGTTTAGAAACCTCATATAACATTTTTTGGACTCCAATATGCTTTCTAAGCTTTTATAAGGTACACATTAAGTGCTCTTTTGGAACAAACTTGTATCCATGCTTCGCGTTATATCGTTATAAGACATTTTGCGAAAATAGTTTTGTTTAGAAACCTCATAGGACATTTTTTGGACCCCAAATATGTTTTCTAAACTTTCATAAGGTACACATTAAAGTGCTCTTTTGGAACACAAACTTGTATCCCATGCTTCGCGTTCTACCTTTATATGAAGTTTTGCGAAAATAGTTTTGTTTAGAAACCTCATAGGACTTTTTTGGACTCCAAATATGCTTTCTAAGCTTTTATAATGTACACATTAAGTGCTCTTTTGGAACACAAACTTGTATCCCATGCTTCGCGTTCTATCTTTATAGATTTTGCGAAAATAGTTTTGTTTAGAAACCTCATAGGACATTTTTTGGACCCCAAATATGCTTTCTAAGCTTTTATAAGGTACACATAAAGTGCTCTTTTGGAACACAAACTGTATCTCTTGCTTCGCGTTCTATCTTTATAAGAAGTTTTGCGAAATAGTTTTGTTTAGAAACCTCCTAGGACATTTTTTGGACTCCAAATATGCTTTCTAACCTCTTATAAGGTACACATTAAAGTGCTCTTTTGGAACTGATACAATTTTCCCAAGGAATTGCACCTGAAGGTCGGCTAAGGTTGGATTTTGACTGAGAAGGTTACTAACACTTCACAGGACTGGATATTGATTGGTCTCACAAGGGTTGCGGATTTCCCTTGATATGCCTAACTCCAACTATCCTAGATATGACTCACTAGACAATAGAAGAAGTGTTGATCGGATATGACTCACCAAACAACAGATTTGTTCAAGAACAGATGAGATCTCTCTCAAAAGGAGTTTTCGTAACGAAAAGATGATAAACATAACTTGATGTTTCTCCAATGAGTTTTCGAATACATATAGCAAAGATGATGTTTGAGTTTCTGAAATAAAGAAAGACTTAAATGAAAAAGATAGTTGAGTAATCGGTTGAGATTGGACTCTTGAGTTTCGACTGCTTGTGTTTTGTGAAGTTGATCCGTCCTTAGGAAGGGCTTCCTTAGTCCTTGTTCTGACTCCTGAAAAGTCGATTTGGGAGGCCTTCCTGAGTTCGAGCATTCACCTCTGAATTCGGCATTTGGAAAGCACTCCTGAATCTTCTTGAATCCTTACTAAAGTCACGAGTTGCACTTTTTTCCTTCTCACGGTTGGTTTGATATTTGGTTGATCTGAGCAACTGTTTAAAGCTGAGCAAGCTGTCTGGTCCTGGCTCTGGTCATAGCTCCAGCTGGTACATGTAATGCATCCACGGCTACAAGCTCCTCTTTCTCCTCCATTTCCGGTTCAAGCCCTTCCTCAGCTACAAGCTCAGCTTCATGTTCCTTCCTTGGTTGTTCCCGCTCAGTCATGCTTTCATGATTGTATCGGAACACAAACTTGTATCATGCTTCGCGTTCTATCTTTATTAGATGTTTTGCGAAAATAGTTTTGTTTAGAATCTCATAGGACATTTTTTGGACCCCAATTATGCTTTCTAAGCTCTTATAAGGTACACATTAAAGGGCTCTTTTGAACACAAACTTGTATCCCATGCTTCGCGTTCTATCTTTATAAGAAGTTTTGCTAAAATAGTTTTGTTTAGAAACCTCCTAGGACATTTTTTGGACTCCAAATAGCTTTCTAAGCTTTTATAGGTACACATTAAAGTGCTCTTTTAGAACACAAACTTGTATCCCATGCTTCGCGTTCTATTTTATATGAAGTTTTGCGAAAATAGTTTTGTTTAGAAACCTCATAGGACATTTTTGCTCCAAATATGCTGTCTAAGCTTTTATAATGTACACATTAAAGTGCTCTTTTGGAACACAACTTGTATCCCATGCTTCGCGTTCTATCTTTATTAGAAGTTTTGCGAAATAGTTTTGTTTAGAACCTCATAGGACATTTTTTGGACTCCAAATATGCTTTCTAAGCTTTTATAAGGTACACATTAAAGTGCTCTTTTGGAACACAAACTTGTATCCCATGCTTCGCGTTCTATATTTATAAGAAGTTTTGCGAAAATAGTTTTGTTTAGAAACCTCATAGGACATTTTTTGGACTCCAAATATGCTTTTTAAGCTTTTATAAGGTACACATTAAAGTACTCTTTTGGAACACAATCTTGTATCCCATGCTTCGCGTTCTATCTTTATAGACTTTTGCGAAAATAGTTTTGTTAGAAATCTCATAGGACATTTTTGAACCCCAATTATGCTTCTAAGCTTTTATAAGGTACACATTAAAGTGCTCTTTTGGAACACAAACTTGTATCCCATGCTTCGCGTTCTATCTTTATTAGAAGTTTTGCGAAAATAGTTTTGCTTAGAAACCTCATAGGACATTTTTGGACTCCAAATATGCTTTCTAAGCTTTTATAAGGTACACATTAAAGTGCTCTTTTGGAACACAAACTTGTATCCCATGCTTCGAGTTCTATATTTATAAGAAGTTTTGCGAAAATAGTTTTGTTTAGAAACCTCATAGGACATTTTTTGGACTCCAAATATGCTTTTTAAGCTTTTATAAGGTACACATTAAAGTACTCTTTTGGAACACAATCTTGTATCCCATGCTTCGCGTTCTATCTTTATTAGACGTTTTGCGAAAATAGTTTTGTTTAGAAATCTCATAGGACATTTTTTGGACCCCAATTATGCTTTCTAAGCTTTTATAAGGTACACATTAAAGTGCTCTTTTTGAACACAAACTTGTATCCCATGCTTCGCCTTCTATCTTTGTATGAAGTTTTGCGAAAATAGTTTTGTTTAGAAACCTCCTAGGACATTTTTTGGACTCCAAATATGCTTTCTAAGCATTTATAAGGTACACATTAAAGTGCTCTTTTGGAACACAAACTTGTATCCCATGCTTCGCGTTCTATCTTTATTAGACGTTTTGCGAAAATAGTTTTGTTTAGAAATCTCATAGGACATTTTTTGAACCCCAGTTATGCTTTCTAAGCTTTTATAAGGTACACATTAAAGTGCTCTTTTGGAACACAAACTTGTATCCCATGCTTCGCGTTATATCGTTATAAGACATTTTGCGAAAATAGTTTTGTTTAGAAACCTCATAGGACATTTTTTGGACCCCAATTATGCTTTCTAAGCTTTTATAAGGTACACATTAAAGTGCTCTTTTTGAACACAAACTTGTATCCCATGCTTCGCGTTCTACTCTTAGAAGTTTTGCGAAAATATTTTTGTTTAGAAACCTCCTAGGACATTTTTTGGACTCCAAATATGCTTTCTAAGCTTTTATAAGGTACACATTAAAGTGCTCTTTTGGAACACAAACTTGTATCCCATGCTTCGCGTTCTATCTTTATATGAAGTTTTGCGAAAATAGTTTTGTTTAGAAACCTCATATAACATTTTTTGGACTCCAAATATGCTTTCTAAGCTTTTATAAGGTACACATTAAAGTGCTCTTTTGGAACAAACTTGTATCCCATGCTTCGCGTTATATCGTTATAAGACATTTTGCGAAAATAGTTTTGTTTAGAAACCTCATAGGACATTTTTTGGACCCCAAATATGTTTTCTAAACTTTTATAAGGTACACATTAAAGTGCTCTTTTGGAACACAAACTTGTATGCCATGCTTCGCGTTCTACCTTTATATGAAGTTTTGCGAAAATAGTTTTGTTTAGAAACCTCATAGGACATTTTTTGGACTCCAAATATGCTTTCTAAGCTTTTATAATGTACACATTAAAGTGCTCTTTTGGAACACAAACTTGTATCCCATGCTTCGCGTTCTATCTTTATTAGAAGTTTTGCGAAAATAGTTTTGTTTAGAAACCTCATAGGACATTTTTTGGACTCCAAATATGCTTTCTAAGCTTTTATAAGGTACACATTAAAGTGCTCTTTTGGAACACAAACTTGTATCTCATGCTTCGCGTTCTATCTTTATAAGAAGTTTTGCGAAAATAGTTTTGTTTAGAAACCTCCTAGGACATTTTTTGGACTCCAAATATGCTTTCTAACCTCTTATAAGGTACACATTAAAGTGCTCTTTTGGAACTGATACAATTTTCCCAAGGCATTGCACCTGAAGGTCGGCTAAGGTTGGATATGAACTGAGAAGGTTACTAACACTTCACAGGACTGGATGGATTGATTGGTCTCACAAGGGTTGCGGAATTTCCCTTGATATGCCTAACTCCAACTATCCTAGGATATGACTCACCTAGACAATAGAAGAAGGGTGTTGATCGGATATGACTCACCAAACAACAAGATTTGTTCAAGAAGAACAGATGAGAATCTCTCTCAAAAGGAGTTTTCGTAAACGAAAAGATGATAGAAAATAACTTGATGTTTCTCCAATGAGTTTTCGAAATACATATAGCAAAGATGATGTTTGAGTTTCTTGAAAATAAAGAAAAGACTTAAATGAAAAAGATAGTTGAGTAATCGGTTGAGATTGGACTCTTGAGTTTCGAAACTGCTTGTGTTTTGTGAAGTTGATCCGTCCTTAGGAAGGGCTTCCTTAGTCCTTGTTCTGACTTCCTGAAAAGTCGATTTGGGAAGGCCTTCCTGAGTTCGAGCATTCACCTCCTGAATTCGGCATTTGGGAAGGCACTCCTGAATCTTCTTGAATCCTTACTAAAGTCACGAGTTGCACTTTTTCCTTCTCACGGTTGGTTTGATATTTGGTTGATCTGAGCAACTGGTTTAAAGCTTGAGCAAGCTGTCTGGTCCTGGCTCTGGTCATAGCTCCAGCTGGTACATGTAATGCATCCACGGCTACAAGCTCCTCTTTCTCCTCCATTTCCGGTTCAAGCCCTTCCTCAGCTACAAGCTCAGCTTCATGTTCCTTCCTTGGTTGTTCCCGCTCAGTCATGCTTTCCATGAATGTATCAGGAACACAAACTTGTATCCCATGCTTCGCGTTCTATCTTTATTAGATGTTTTGCGAAAATAGTTTTGTTTAGAAATCTCATAGGACATTTTTTGGACCCCAATTATGCTTTCTAAGCTCTTATAAGGTACACATTAAAGGGCTCTTTTGGAACACAAACTTGTATCCCATGCTTCGCGTTCTATCTTTATAAGAAGTTTTGCTAAAATAGTTTTGTTTAGAAATCTCCTAGGACATTTTTTGGACTCCAAATATGCTTTCTAAGCTTTTATAAGGTACACATTAAAGTGCTCTTTTAGAACACAAACTTGTATCCCATGCTTCGCGTTCTATCTTTATATGAAGTTTTGCGAAAATAGTTTTGTTTAGAAACCTCATAGGACATTTTTGGACTCCAAATATGCTGTCTAAGCTTTTATAATGTACACATTAAAGTGCTCTTTTGGAACACAAACTTGTATCCCATGCTTCGCGTTCTATCTTTATTAGAAGTTTTGCGAAAATAGTTTTGTTTAGAAACCTCATAGGACATTTTTTGGACTCCAATATGCTTTCTAAGCTTTTATAAGGTACACATTAAAGTGCTCTTTTGGAACACAAACTTGTATCCCATGCTTCGCGTTCTATATTTATAAGAAGTTTTGCGAAAATAGTTTTGTTTAGAAACCTCATAGGACATTTTTTGGACTCCAAATATGCTTTTTAAGCTTTTATAAGGTACACATTAAAGTACTCTTTTGGAACACAATCTTGTATCCCATGCTTCGCGTTCTATCTTTATATGAAGTTTTGCGAAAATAGTTTTGTTTAGAATCTCATAGGACATTTTTTGGACCCCAATTATGCTTTCTAAGCTTTTATAAGGTACACATTAAAGTGCTCTTTTTGAACACAAACTTGTATCCCATGCTTCGCGTTCTATCTTTATAAGAAGTTTTGCGAAAATAGTTTTGTTTAGAAACCTCCTATTACATTTTTTGGACTCCAAATATGCTTTCTAAGCTTTTATAAGGTACACATTAAAGAGCTCTTTTGGAACACAAACTTGTATCCCATGCTTCGCGTTCTATCTTTATATGAAGTTTTGCGAAAATAGTTTTGTTTAGAAACCTCATATGACATTTTTTGGACTCCAAATATGCTTTCTAAGCTTTTATTAGGTACACATTAAAGTGCTCTTTTGGAACACAAACTTGTATCCCATGCTTCGCGTTATATCGTTATAAGACATTTTGCGAAAATAGTTTTGTTTAGAAACCTCATAGGACATTTTCTGGACCCCAAATATGTTTTCTAAGCTTTTATAAGGTACACATTAAAGTGCTCTTTTGGAACACAAACTTGTATCCCATGCTTCGCGTTCTACCTTTATATGAAGTTTTGCGAAAATAGTTTTGTTTAGAAACCTCATAGGACATTTTTTGGACTCCAAATATGCTTTCTAAGCTTTTATAATGTACACATTAAAGTGCTCTTTTGGAACACAGACTTGTATCTCATGCTTCGCGTTCTATCTTTATTAGAAGTTTTGCGAAAATAGTTTTGTTTAGAAACCTCATAGGACATTTTTTGGACTCCAAATATGCTTTCTAAGCTTTTATAAGGTACACATTAAAGTGCTCTTTTGGAACACAAACTTGTATCTCATGCTTCGCGTTCTATCTTTATAAGAAGTTTTGCGAAAATAGTTTTGTTTAGAAACCTCCTAGGACATTTTTGGACTCCAAATATGCTTTCTAACCTCTTATAAGGTACACATTAAAGTGCTCTTTTGGAACACAAACTTGTATCCCATGCTTTGCGTTCTATCTTTATTAGATGTTTTGCGAAAATAGTTTTGTTTAGAAATCTCATAGGACATTTTTTGGACCCCAATTATGCTTTCTAAGCTCTTATAAGGTACACATTAAAGTGCTCTTTTGGAACACAAACTTGTATCCCATGCCTTCGCGTTCTATCTTTATAAGAAGTTTTGCGAAAATAGTTTTTGTTAGAAACCTCCTAGGACATTTTTTGGACTCCAAATATGCTTCTAAGCTTTTATAATGTACACATTAAAGTGCTCTTTTGGAACACAACTTGTATCCCATGCTTCGCGTTCTATCTTTATTAGAAGTTTTGCGAAAATAGTTTTGTTTAGAAACCTCATAGGACATTTTTGGACTCCAAATATGCTGTCTAAGCTTTTATAATGTACACATTAAAGTGCTCTTTTGGAACACAAACTTGTATCCCATGCTTCGCGTTCTATCTTTATTAGAAGTTTTGCGAAAATAGTTTATTTAGAAACCTCATAGGACATTTTTTGGACTCCAAATATGCTTTCTAAGCTTTTATAAGGTACACATTAAAGTGCTCTTTTGGAACACAAACTTGTATCCCATGCTTCGCGTTCTATATTTATAAGAAGTTTTGCAAAAATAGTTTTGTTTAGAAACCTCATAGGACATTTTTTGGACTCCAAATATGCTTTTTAAGCTTTTATAAGGTACACATTAAAGTACTGATGTGGACATGGAACCGGACCAGCTAGAACCGATCATTCCTATTGTCAAAGATTCACCCATGACTCGATCCAAGACTAGACGACTCAGAGAAGGGTTCAATAGAGCTGTAGCTGCACTCATCAACACCCACGAGTTCCAATGTTTGAGGCCAGAACCACAAGAAGAGAACTCAACTAAAGAACCTGACCTCGTCAAAGACTTTGCGCGACTAAACGTACAAGATGAGCAATGCCAAGTCAAGCAATGTGAGTCTATTCCTTTGGCAGGTACTAGAGTCATAAGCAGCTAATATTCGAGTTGGAAGCTCAAGGAGAAGACAAGGAACGAGGTCCAAGATTGGACAAGAAGACTTCAAGGAAGAGCCAATCAAGACCGAACCACAAGACAACCGAACTAAGCTAACCCAAGGTAGAGTATTCTCAATATTAACGATTTGTGCAGGTAAAGGAGTCTCCCAGTGGCTAAGAGCTCGCCAACAACCTTAGTTCGAGTCCTAGTAGAGACTTTTTATTTGTTTAAGTTCGGACAATGTTTCCTTTTGTTTTGTTTTTGCATTTTCGAATTGTATCATTTCCTTTTCTGTTGAGTCGGCCTTAGGGCTAGCTGATAGAGCTATTATAAAGCTCCCTTGCAGCCGTGTATTCTTTTTTAACCTACTATCAATAAAAACGCAGTTCAACCTAGTTCTTAGCCGCCGCCTAAGAAGTGTTCTTGCTTGTTCTTGTGTGAAGGAGAGTAGCCAAGAAAGCGTTGCTGTATCAAGGAGTCTTTCATCCTCCTTGTGGTGCCATCGATCCATCATCAACCTCCATCAACCGTTCCTTCAAGAGAGAGCCTTCGTGCCAGCTTGAGGAATCCATATCAACTTCAAGCCTTGCGTCCCAAGTCTTGTCGAACCATCATCCATCCAACAACCATCACGAGAGAGCGTCAAAGCCAGCGTGTGGTTCCATCCTCCCCCTTGATCCAGACCGCATATAAGTCTCACCACCGAGTCTTATATCATTTTGGTATCAGAGCCAAAGGTTCCACCTTTGGTTTTCTATCCTTTACGATCTCCTGTTCTTCTTTGTGTTTTTGTTTAGATCAGTTGATTTAGTTTCTGTCTTTTGCTTTTCGTTCTTGTTTAGATCTTATTCAAAAAAAAAAAAAATATAAACCATAGTTTGAGTTTTTGTTGCGGTTTGTCTAAGATTAGATTTCGGGTTGTTCTTTGTTCTTGGAGTGTTATTGCTTGTGGTTTAGGTTGCTAGATCTTTGTAGCCTCCTTAGCCGCCGAGTTTGTCACCCTAGGATTGATAGATCAAGTCGAGTCGAGTTATAGGTTTGCCTTTCTTGTTTTAAGCTATTTCCTTTTTGGTTTTGTCAAGTATCCTTTTTCCTTATCTTTTTCCGAGTTCGTTGTTTTTATTTCTACTCTTGTTTTACTTGTCTTTTCTTTTATTTTCTGTGGTATTTTTAACCGTTTGTGAAGTGTTGCAAGGACATATGGGGGACGGAGCACCACCAGACGCCATGATGCAAATGCTAGCTGCTTTGCGTGAGAGAGATGAGCACGTGGGACAACAAGTTGGCACCTTGCGAACTGAGTTTGGTGAACGGATTGGACGCTTGGAACAACCTAGGCGAGGACCCATACGAGGCAATCCCATTGTACAACAACGCCAAGAACATGAAGAAGATGATCAAACTGATCAAGAAGAGGATCCACCCGACGGTTATAGGAGAAATAACCAGAGGAGACACGAACCTTATAGGAGAAACCAAGGCAGATGATGATGTCCGAGACAACAAGTATGGTATTAAACTAACTCCTCCTACTTTTGCAGGAAAGTCTGATCCCGAAGCTTACCTAGATTGGGAAAGGAGACTAGAGCACATCTTTGAGTGCTACGGATACAATGAGAGGAAGAAGGTAGCTGTGGCAGCAGCTCAATTGACCGAGAACGCTCTAGCTTGGTGGGATAGAACTGTAGCCGAGAGAAGGAGGCAACGTTTTGGACCCATACTAGCTTGGCTAGACATGAAAAGCCTTCTAAGGGCTAGGTACATTCCTGAACACTTCCATAGAGATTTGCAAAAACGATTTCGTAAGTTGTCTCAGGGAACAAGAAGTGTGGAGGATTACTTTGAAGAATTCGAGAAGCTGATGAACTCTTTGGAGCTAGAATCCGAGGAGGCTCTTATGGCGCAATTCATTGATGGCTTGCAAGACAGGATAGCTAGGAAAGTGGAGAGAGCTCAGTACAATGGACTCTACGAGTTGCTACATTTGGCTGTCATGACCGAGCAGCAGATTAAGCGCAAGACATCACTTAGCCAACGAAACCGAAACTCACAACCGTGGGTTGCAAGCACTTCCAAAACTCAAGACAATGGCAAAGCGGTTGAGATAGATTCTCGATTCAAGAGCAAAACCAATGAGACTCCCAAACCAAACCGTGGAGAGCAAGGTAAGTTCCCTAGTACTCAATCAAGGAACCGTGACATTATTTGTTTTAAGTGTCAGGGAAGAGGTCACATGGCTAGAGATTGCCCCAACCAACGCGTGATGCTCATTACTTCTACTGGAGATTATGAGACTGAAGATGAGAACGAGCTGAATCTAACTGATCAAGAGGAAGATCTTGTATATCCGGATCATGGAGAACTCTTGGTCACTAGGCGTGTGCTAAGTGCTCAAGTAAGCCCAACCGAGCAAGCACAAAGAGAGAACCTATTCCACACCAAATGCACCATCAAAGGCAAGGTATGTAGTTTGGTGATAGACGGTGGTTCTTGTACTAATGTTGCGAGTCAAGTTCTTGTGGATAAGCTAGGCTTGGAGCGAACCAACATCCGAGACCTTATCCTCTTCAATGGCTCAATGAGACGTGGAGTGAAGGTCACTGAGCAAGTGGTGGTACCCTTTAGCATTGGCAACTACCAAGACGAGATCATGTGCGACATATTGCCCATGCAAGCTGGACACCTCCTACTTGGAAGGCCTTGGCAATTTGATCGAAGAGCCATACATGATGGACGCACCAACCATTACTCTTTTACACACAATGGCCGTAAGTTCAATCTTGCGCCACTTAGTCCAACTGAAGTTCACGAGATGTATATCCACATGAACAAAGGACCTAAGGTAAGTAAACCAAGTCTCTATCTAACTTCGAGAGACGTTTGTAAGACCCTTGGTGCCAAGGGCACTGTGATACTAATGGTTTACAAAGAGTGTTTGAGAACAGGTACCAACGAGTTAAGAGTACCTTTAGAAGTTCAGACTTTGTTAGACAGGTTCCAAGATGTGTTCCCGGAAGACATACCGCCTGGACTTCCTCCCATCCGTGGCATAGAGCACCAGATTGATCTCGTGCCAGGCTCAGCCTTACCAAACAAGGCAGCATACCGTATGAACCCTGAAGAGTCTAAAGAACTAGAGAAACAAGTGCGAGACCTAATGGACAAGGGATACATACGTGAGAGCTTAAGCCCATGCGCAGTACCAGTCTTACTTGTACCTAAGAAAGATGGGACATGGAGGATGTGCGTGGACTGTAGAGCCATCAACAACATCACCATCAAGTATAGGCATCCTATCCCGCGCCTAGATGATATGCTTGATGAATTGAGTGGATCCACACCCTTCTCAAAGGTAGACTTGAAAAGCGGTTACCACCAAGTCCGAATGAAGGAAGGAGATGAGTGGAAGACTGCCTTCAAGACCAAGCAAGGGTTATATGAGTGGCTAGTCATGCCATTTGGTTTGACAATGCACCAAGTACCTTCATGCGCCTTATGAACCAGGTTCTTCGAGCTTACATAAGTAAATTTGTAGTTGTCTATTTCGATGACATACTTATCTATAGTAAGAACCTAAGTGATCATCTACAACATCTTGAACTAGTGCTTAAAACACTTCGAAAGGAAGGTCTATATGCCAACCTTAAGAAGTGCACCTTTTGTACTAATGAGCTTGTCTTTTTAGGATTTGTTGTTAGTGAACAGGTTTAAGAGTGGATGAGGAGAAGATCAAAGCGATCAAGGAATGGCCTACACCAACAACAATCGGACATGTGAGAAGCTTCCACGGATTGGCTAGCTTCTATAGGAGATTTGTGCGCGACTTCAGTACTCTTGCTGCCCCTCTTACTGCTGTGATCAAGAAGAACGTGCCATTCTCATGGGGACCCTCGCAAGAAGCAGCTTTCAACACGCTAAAGCGAAGCTGACTGAAGCACCGGTTCTTGCTCTACCAGACTTTGAAGAAATGTTTGAAGTAGAGTGTGATGCATCCGGACTGGGCATAGGAGCTGTGCTACACCAGAGAAGAAGACCAGTGGCATTCTTTAGTGAGAAACTGAGTGGAGCTACACTCAACTACCCAACATACGCAAGGAGCTATATGCATTGGTCCGCGCCTTAGAAACATGGCAACATTACTTGCTGCCCAAGGAGTTCATAATTCATACTTATCACGAGACCTTGAAGCATCTAAGAGGCCAAACTTCCTTGAAGAGACGACATGCCAAGTGGTTGGAGTTCATAGAAACGTTCCCTTATGCAATCAAGTACAAAAAAGGGAAGGAGAATGTTGTGGCTGATGATGCTTTATCTAGGCGATTCATTCTCATATCTACCATGGAGGCCAAAGTACTTGGGTTTGAACACATGAAGGCTGTACAAGGATGATCCGGAGCTGGGAGAAGCTTATCAAGCATGCGGCAAAGGAGCTTTTGGATCTTTCTACTTACATGATGGCTTTCTTTTCAGGGATAAGAGATTATGCATTCCTCAATGCTCAATGCGAGATTTGATACTCACGGAAGCACATGGAGGAGGACTTATGGGACATTTCGGTGTAGACAAAACACTGGCTGTGGTAGCTGATCATTTCTTTTGGCCACACTTGAAGAGGACGTAGAGAAGCATTGCTCTAGATGTGTGCCGTGTCACAAAGCCAAGTCCAGGTTACACCCACATGGCCTTTACTTACCCTTACCTATTCCTAACGCACCTTGGGTGGATGTGTCTATGGACTTTGTGTTAGGACTGCCCAAGATCAGACACAAGGATTCTATTCTTGTTGTTGTGGATCGTTTTTCCAAGATGGCACACTTCATTCCTTGTGACAAATCCAATGATGCTACACAAACCGCGGATTTGTTTTTCAAAGAAGTGGTACGCTTACATGGAGTGCCAAGGACCATAGTCTCTGACCGAGATACGAAGTTCCTCAGCCATTTCTGGAGGACCCTATGGAGAAAACTGGGAACCAAGTTGCTATTCTCCACGACTTGCCATCCTCAAACAGATGGACAAACAGAAGTGGTAAACCGTACTCTCTCTACACTTTTAAGAGTAACTCTTGGGCGTAACTTAAAGACATGGTTAGATTGTTTACCATTTATCGAATTTGCATATAACCATGCTACTCATTCTGCTACTAAGATGTCACCATTTGAAGTTGTTTATGGTTTTAATCCACTAACCCCACTTGATCTTACGCCAATTCCACAAATTGAGCAAGTTAATCTAGATGGTGTCAGGAAAAGTGAGTTTATTAAGAAGCTTCATGAAAAGACTAGAGAAAACATCTTAAAGAAGACCGAGAACTACAAGAAGCAAGCTGATAAAGGACGCAAAGAGATGGTGTTCAACCAGGAGAATGGTGTGGTTACATTTCAGACAGGAGAGGTTTCCTAATCAAAGGAATTCCAAGCTTGCACCCCGTGGAGATGGTCCATTCCGAGTCTTGGAGCGTATCAACAACAATGCATACAAGCTGGAGCTGCCAGGTGAAATGAAAGTGTCTAATAGTTTTAATGTTACTGATCTATCTCCTTATGACGCAGAAGACACAGTTTTGAGGACAAAACCTTTAGAAGAGGGAGGGAATGATGTGGACATGGAACCGGACCAGCTAGAACCGATCATTCCTATTGTCAAAGATTCACCCATGACTCGATCCAAGACTAGACGACTCAGAGAAGGGTTCAATAGAGCTGTAGCTGCACTCATCAACACCCACGAGTTCCAATGTTTGAGGCCAGAACCACAAGAAGAGAACTCAACTAAAGAACCTGACCTCGTCAAAGACTTTGCGCGACTAAACGTACAAGATGAGCAATGCCAAGTCAAGCAATGTGAGTCTATTCCTTTGGCAGGTACTAGAGTCATTAAGCAGCTAATATTCGAGTTGGAAGCTCAAGGAGAAGACAAGGAACGAGGTCCAAAGATTGGACAAGAAGACTTCAAGGAAGAGCCAATCAAGACCGAACCACAAGACAACCGAACTAAGCTAACCCAAGGTAGAGTATTCTCAATATTAACGATTTGTGCAGGTAAAGGAGAGTCTCCCAGTGGCTAAGAGCTCGCCACAACCTTAGTTCGAGTCCTAGTAGAGTCTTTTTATTTGTTTAAGTTCGGACAATGTTTCCTTTTGTTTTGTTTTTGCATTTTCGAATTGTATCATTTCCTTTTCTGTTGAGTCGGCCTTAGGGCTAGCTGATAGAGCTATATAAAGCTCCCTTGCAGCCGTGTATTCTTTTTTAACCTACTATCAATAAAATAACGCAGTTCAACCTAGTTCTTAGTCGCCGCCTAAGAAAGTGTTCTTGCTTGTTCTTGTGTGAAGGAGAGTAGCCAAGAGAAGCGTTGCTGTATCAAGGAGTCTTTCATCCTCCTTGTGGTGCCATCGATCCATCATCAACCTCCATCAACCGTTCCTTCAAGAGAGAGCCTTCGTGCCAGCTTGAGGAATCCATATCAACTTCAAGCCTTGCGTCCCAAGTCTTGTCGAACCATCATCCATCCAACAACCATCACGAGAGAGCGTCAAAGCCAGCGTGTGGTTCCATCCTCCCCCTTGATCCAGACCGCATATAAGTCTCACCACCGAGTCTTATATCAAGTACTCTTTTGGAACACAATCTTGTATCTCATGCTTCGCGTTCTATCTTTATTAGACGTTTTGCGAAAATAGTTTTGTTTAGAAATCTCATAGGACATTTTTTGGACCCCAATTATGCTTTCTAAGCTTTTATAAGGTACACATTAAAGTGCTCTTTTGGAACACAAACTTGTATCCCATGCTTCGCGTTCTATCTTTATTAGACGTTTTGCGAAAATAGTTTTGTTTAGAAATCTCATAGGACATTTTTTGGACCCCAATTATGCTTTCTAAGCTTTTATAAGGTACACATTAAAGTGCTCTTTTTGAACACAAACTTGTATCCCATGCTTCGCGTTCTATCTTTATAAGAAGTTTTGCGAAAATAGTTTTGTTTAGAAACCTCCTATTACATTTTTTGGACTCCAAATATGCTTTCTAAGCTTTTATAAGGTACACATTAAAGAGCTCTTTTGGAACACAAACTTGTATCCCATGCTTCGCGTTCTATCTTTATATGAAGTTTTGCGAAAATAGTTTTGTTTAGAAACCTCATAGGACATTTTTTGGACCCCAAATATGTTTTCTAAGCTTTTATAAGGTACACATTAAAGTGCTCTTTTGGAACACAAACTTGTATCCCATGCTTCGCGTTCTACCTTTATATGAAGTTTTGCGAAAATAGTTTTGTTTAGAAACCTCATAGGACATTTTTTGGACTCCAAATATGCTTTCTAAGCTTTTATAAGGTACACATTAAAGTACTCTTTTGGAACACAATCTTGTATCTCATGCTTCGCGTTCTATCTTTATTAGACGTTTTGCGAAAATAGTTTTGTTTAGAAATCTCATAGGACATTTTTTGGACCCCAATTATGCTTTCTAAGCTCTTATAAGGTACACATTAAAGTGCTCTTTTGGAACACAAACTTGTATCCCATGCTTCGCGTTTTATCTTTATAACAAGTTTTGCGAAAATAGTTTTGTTTAGAAACCTCATTGGACATTTTTTGGACTCCAAATATGCTTTCTAAGCTTTTATAATGTACACATTAAAGTGCTCTTTTGGAACACAAACTTGTATCCCATGCTTCGCGTTCTATCTTTATTAAAAGTTTTGCGAAAATAGTTTTGTTTAGAAACCTCATAGGACATTTTTGGACTCCAAATATGCTTTCTAAGCTTTTATAAGGTACACATTAAAGTGCTCTTTTGGAACACAAACTTGTATCTCATGCTTCGCGTTCTATCTTTATAAGAAGTTTTGCGAAAATAGTTTTGTTTAGAAACCTCCTAGGACATTTTTTGGACTCCAAATATGCTTTCTAACCTCTTATAAGGTACACATTAAAGTGCTCTTTTGGAACACAAACTTGTATCCCATGCTTCGCGTTCTATCTTTATAAGAAGTTTTGCGAAAATAGTTTTGTTTAGAAATCTCATAGGACATTTTTTGGACCCCAATTATGCTATCTCTAGCTTATAAGGTACACATTAAAGTGCTCTTTTGGAACACAAACTTGTATCCCATGCTTCGCGTTCTATCTTTATAAGAAGTTTTGCGAAAATAGTTTTGTTTAGAAACCTCCTAGGACATTTTTTGGACTCAAATATGCTTTCTAAGCTTTTATAATGTACACATTAAAGTGCTCTTTTGGAACACAAACTTGTATCCCTGCTTCGCGTTCTATCTTTATTAGAAGTTTTGCGAAAATAGTTTTGTTTAGAAACCTCATAGGATTTTTGGACTCCAAATATGCTGTCTAAGCTTTTATAATGTACACATTAAAGTGCTCTTTTGGAACACAAACTTGTATCCCATGCTTCGCGTTCTATCTTTATTAGAAGTTTTGCGAAAATAGTTTATTTAGAAACCTCATAGGACATTTTTGGACTCCAATATGCTTTCTAGCTTTTAAGGTACACATTTGATGTAAGATCGGATGGAGATGGGGATTGAAGACTGGTGTACAACACTCTTCTTCAAGCCGGTGGATGGAAAGATATAGATGTGACTGACTCTCTCAATCGGTGGGCTTTGATTGACTCACTCAACTTGGAGAACTAGATTTGTTTGAATCACAAAAACCAATCCTAATCCAAATCTATAGAAACAATTGAATCACTCAATGAATTAAGACAGAATAAACTCAAAGACACACTTTGAAGAAGAAGCAAATGTTGTATTAACTTAGTTGATTGAAAGGTGATTTGTACAAATGATCTAATGAGCTTATATATTGTTTTCTAGACACGTTCAATGTCTAAAGAAACAAGAGAATTAACAATTGAATGAAAAACTAGCTGTTGGACAATAATGAGCAAATCAGTCCAAATGGGGCAAGTGAGGTCTCCTTTGTATCTGGACGGTTTAAGGGGATAGCTGAGCTTCTCGGCACATCTGAAGTCCCGAATAAGTCAAGTCGTAGCTGTTGAGCAGAGATAGCCGTTGGACACTTATTGCTCCAGTGTGAATGCAACGAAAATGGAAAGTATTCAAAGGTGAGGATCCGCCTGATCCTGTGGTTTTGGTGCATGGTAAGATGTTTCTGAACCTTCTGGATGGTCAGATGTGTCTTTGAATGCGTAGATCTTCCCCTGGTCGCCAAAGGTTTGTAGATGATTGATCCTTGAGTTTCAAATAAGGCAAGTGGAGAATCCTCCTGGATTAGAAATTGAATAGATTTCAAACCGTAATGAATTCGGCCTGATTCAAATTATCCCGGATTCCCTGATGAGTCAAGTTTCCATAACAGGTCGGCTCACAGCTTAATTCCTCCTGGTGATTCGAAATCCTCCAATTAGTGCTTGCTGGTCCAAATCGGGTAAATTGGAGTTCACCGGTTTGCAAACTGAATAACTTCTAAACCATAGAGAATTTGGGATGAATCCAATTTTCCTCGGTCTATGGTGAGTTAAGTTTCCAAAACATCTTGTCTTGTTGCCTGATTCGTCGTCTTTGGCTGGAATGAATTTATTAGTGGTCGTATGTCTCCAGCGGGTCATTGAAGAGCTTCCAAGTGTATCTTCAATATCTTCTTCATAGAACTTCTTTTCAACTGATTCTTCTTCGAGATGAACTCTAGGTGAGTTGAGTGTGTTCTCCAAGTGATGGTGAGCTTAAGGATTCGTATTGGTCCATTTGAGTTGAACTCTGCTCAATGCCTCTCCTTAGCTCTCCTCAGCTTCATGCTTCCTTCTCCAAGTCTCATGATTCCTTGCCCCTGGGTTGATGATGACTTGATGTCCTCATCAACATTAAAGTGCTCTTTTGGAACACAAACTTGTATCCCATGCTTCGCGTTCTATATTTATAAGAAGTTTTGCAAAAATAGTTTTGTTTAGAAACCTCATAGGACATTTTTTGGACTCCAAATATGCTTTTTAAGCTTTTATAAGGTACACATTAAAGTACTCTTTTGGAACACAAACTTGTATCCCATGCTTCGCGTTATATCGTTATAAGACATTTTGCGAAAATAGTTTTGTTTAGAAACCTCATATGACATTTTTTGGACTCCAAATATGCTTTCTAAGCTTTTATTAGGTACACATTAAAGTGCTCTTTTGGAACACAAACTTGTATCCCATGCTTCGCGTTATATCGTTATAAGACATTTTGCGAAAATAGTTTTGTTTAGAAACCTCATAGGACATTTTTTGGACCCCAAATATGTTTTCTAAGCTTTTATAAGGTACACATTAAAGTGCTCTTTTGGAACACAAACTTGTATCCCATGCTTCGCGTTCTATCTTTATTAGACGTTTTGCGAAAATAGTTTTGTTTAGAAATCTCATAGGACATTTTTGGACCCCAATATGCTTCTAAGCTCTATAAGGTACACATTAAAGTGCTCTTTTGGAACACAAACTTGTATCCCATGCTTCGCGTTCTATCTTTATAAGAAGTTTTGCGAAAATAGTTTGTTTAGAAACCTCCTAGGACATTTTTGGACTCCAAATATGCTTTCTAAGCTTTTTAATGTACACATAAAGTGCTCTTTTTGAACACAAAATGTATCCCATGCTTCGCGTTCTATCTTATTAGAAGTTTTGCGAAAATAGTTTTGTTTAGAAACCTCATAGGACATTTTTGGACTCAAATATGCTGTTCTAAGCTTTTATAATGTACACATTAAAGTGCTCTTTTGGAACACAAACTTGTATCCCATGCTTCGCGTCCTCTTTATTAGATGTTTTGCGAAAATAGTTTGTTTAGAAATCTCATAGGACATTTTTTGGACCCCAATTATGCTTTCTAAGCTCTTATAAGGTACACATTAAAGTGCTCTTTTGGAACACAAACTTGTATCCCATGCTTCGCGTTCTATCTTTATAAGAAGTTTTGCGAAAAATTTTGTTTAGAAACCTCTAGGACATTTTTGGACTCCAAATATGCTTTCTAAGCTTTTATAATGTACACATTAAAGTGCTCTTTTGGAACACAAATTGTATCCATCTCGCTTAGCGTTCTATCTATTTTTTTAGAAGTTTTGCGAAAATAGTTTGTTTAGAAACTCATAGGACATTTTTGGACTCCAAATATGCTGTCTAAGCTTTTATAATGTACACATTAAAGTGCTCTTTTGGAACACAAACTTGTATCCCATGCTTCGCGTTCTATCTTTATTAGAGTTTTGCGAAAATAGTTTATTTAGAAACCTCGTAGGACATTTTTGGACTCCAAATATGCTTTCTAAGCTTTTAAGGTACACATTAAAGTGCTCTTTTGGAACACAAACTTGTATCCCATGCTTCGCGTTCTATATTATAAGAAGTTTTGCAAAAATAGTTTTGTTTAGAAACCTCATAGGACATTTTTGGACTCCAAATATGCTTTCTAAGCTTTTATAGGTACACATTAAAGTGCTCTTTTGGAACACAAACTTGTATCCCATGCTTCGCGTTCTATCTATATAGTTTTGCGAAAATAGTTTTGTTTAGAAATCTCATAGGACATTTTTTGGACCCCAATTATGCTCTCTAAGCTCTATATAAGTACACATTAAAGTGCTCTTTTGGAACACAAACTTGTATCCCATGCTTCGCGTTCTACCTTTATATGAAGTTTTGCGAAAATATTGTGTTAGAAACCTCATAGGACATTTTTTGGACTCCAAATATGCTTTCTAAGCTTTTATAAGTACACATTAAAGTGCTCTTTTGGAACACAACTTGTATCCCATGCTTCGCGTTCTATCTTTATATGAAGTTTTGCGAAAATAGTTTTGTTTAGAAACCTCAATGACATTTTTTGGACTCCAAATATGCTTTCTAGCTTTTATAGGTACACATTAAAGTGCTCATTTGGAACACAAATGTATCCCATGCTTCGCGTTATAGTTATAAGACATTTTGCGAAAATAGTTTTGTTTAGAAACCTCATAGGACATTTTTGGACCCCAAATATGTTTTCTAAGCTTTTAAGGTACACATTAAAGTGCTCTTTTGGAACACAAATTGTATCCCATGCTTCGCGTTCTACCTTTATATGAAGTTGTTTGCGAAATAGTTTTGTTTAGAAACCTCATAGGACATTTTTTGGACTCAAATATGCTTTCTAAGCTTTTATAATGTACCATTAAAGTGCTCTTTTGGAACACAAACTTGTACCATGCTTCGCGTTCTATCTTTATTAGAAGTTTTGCGAAAATAGTTTTGTTTAGAAACTCATAGGACATTTTTGGACTCAAATATGCTTTCTAAGCTTTTATAAGGTACATTAAAGTGCTCTTTTGGAACAAACTTGTATCTCATGCTTCGCGTTTTATCTTTATAAGAAGTTTTGCGAAAATAGTTTTGTTTAGAAACCTCCTAGGACATTTTTGGACTCAAATATGCTTTTAACTTATAAGGTACACATTAAAGTGCTCTTTTGGAACACAAACTGGATCCCATGCTTCGCGTTCTATTATTATAAAGTTTTGCAAAAATAGTTTTGTTTAGAAACCTCATAGGACATTTTTTGGACTCCAAAATAGCTTTTTAAGCTTTTATAAGGTACACATTAAAGTACTCTTTTGGAACACAATCTTGTATCTCATGCTTCGCGTTCTATCTTTATTAGACGTTTTGCGAAAATAGTTTTGTTAGAAATCTCATAGGACATTTTTTGGACCCCAATTATGCTTTCTAAGCTTTAAAGGTACACATTAAAGTGCTCTTTTTGAACACAAACTTGTATCCCATGCTTCGCGTTCATCTTTATAGAAGTTTTGCGAAAATAGTTTGTTTAGAAACCTCCTATTACATTTTTGGACTCCAAATATGCTTTCTAAGCTTTTATAAGGTACACATTAAAGAGCCTTTGGAACACAAATTGTATCCATGCTTCGCGTTCTATCTTATATGAAGTTTTGCGAAAATAGTTTTGTTTAGAAACCTCATATGACATTTTTTGGACTCCAAATATGCTTTCTAAGCTTTTATAGGTACACATTAAAGTGCTCTTTTGGAACACAAACTTGTATCCCATGCTTCGCGTTATATCGTTATAAGACATTTTGCGAAAATAGTTTTGTTTAGAAACCTCATAGGACATTTTTGGACCCCAAATAGTTTCTAAGCTTTTATAAGGTACACATTAAAGTGCTCTTTTGGAACACAAACTTGTATCCCTGCTTCGCGTTCTACCTTATATGAAGTTTTGCGAAAATAGTTTTGTTAGAAACCTCATAGGACATTTTTTGGACTCCAAATATTCTTTCTAAGCTTTTATAATGTACACATTAAAGTGCTCTTTTGGAACACAAACTTGTATCCCATGCTTCGCTTTCTATCTTTATTAGAATTTTTGCGAAAATAGTTTGTTTAGAAACCTCATAGGACATTTTTTGGACTCCAAATATGCTTTCTAAGCTTTTATAAGGTACACATTAAAGTGCTCTTTTGGAACAACTTGTATCTCATGCTTCGCGTTCTATCTTATAAGAAGTTTTGCGAAAATAGTTTTGTTTAGAAACTCCTAGGACATTTTTGGACTCCAATATGCTTTCTAACCTCTTATAAGGTACCATAAAGTGCTTTTTGGAACACAAACTTGTATCCCATGCTTCGCGTTCTATCTTTATTAGATGTTTTGCGAAATAGTTTTGTTTAGAAATCTCATAGGACATTTTTTGGACCCCAATTATGCTTCTAAGCTCTTATAAGGTACACATTAAAGTGCTCTTTTGGAACACAAATGTATCCCATGCTTCGCGTTCTATCTTTATAAGAAGTTTTGCGAAAATAGTTTTGTTAGAAACCTCTAGGACATTTTTTGGACTCCAAATATGCTTTCTAAGCTTTTATAATGTACACATTAAAGTGCTCTTTTGGAACAAAACTTGTATCCCATGCTTCGCGTTCTATTTATTAGAAGTTTTGCGAAAATAGTTTTGTTTAGAAACCTCATAGGACATTTGACTCCCCAAATATGCTGTAAAGTTTATAATGTACACATTAAAGTGCTCTTTTGGAACACAAAC
Organism: Isatis tinctoria; assembly: GCA_010577795.1. Taxonomy (NCBI): domain Eukaryota; kingdom Viridiplantae; phylum Streptophyta; class Magnoliopsida; order Brassicales; family Brassicaceae; genus Isatis; species Isatis tinctoria. Next base: position 5,220 of record VHIU01000247.1, on the reverse strand, counting down.
TTGTATCCCATGCTTCGCGTTCTATCTTTATTAGAAGTTTTGCGAAAATAGTTTATTTAGAAACCTCGTAGGACATTTTTTGGACTCCAAATATGCTTTCTAAGCTTTTATAAGGTACACATTAAAGTGCTCTTTTGGAACACAAACTTGTATCCCATGCTTCGCGTTCTATATTTATAAGAAGTTTTGCAAAAATAGTTTTGTTTAGAAACCTCATAGGACATTTTTTGGACTCCAAATATGCTTTCTAAGCTTTTATTAGGTACACATTAAAGTGCTCTTTTGGAACACAAACTTGTATCCCATGCTTCGCGTTCTATCTTTATTAGATGTTTTGCGAAAATAGTTTTGTTTAGAAATCTCATAGGACATTTTTGGACCCCATTATGCTTTCTAAGCTCTTATAAGGTACAATTAAAGTGCTCTTTTGGAACACAAACTTGTATCCCAGACTTCGCGTTCTACCTTTATATGAAGTTTTGCGAAAATAGTTTGTTTAGAAACCTCATAGGACATTTTTGGACTCAAATATGCTTTCTAAGCTTTTATAATGTACACATTAAAGTGCTCTTTTGGAACACAAACTTGTATCCCATGCTTCGCGTTCTATCTTTATATGAAGTTTTGCGAAAATAGTTTTGTTTAGAAACCTCATATGACATTTTTTGGACTCCAAATATGCTTTCTAAGCTTTTATTAGGTACACATTAAAGTGCTCATTTGGAACACAAACTTGTATCCCATGCTTCGCGTTATATCGTTATAAGACATTTTGCGAAAATAGTTTTGTTTAGAAACCTCATAGGACATTTTTTGGACCCCAAATATGTTTCTAAGCTTTTATAGGTACACATTAAAGTGCTCTTTTGGAACACAAACTTGTATCCCATGCTTCGCGTTCTACCTTTATATGAAGTTTTGCGAAAATAGTTTTGTTTAGAACCTCATAGGAATTTTTTGGACTCCAAATATGCTTTCTAAGCTTTTATAATGTACACATTAAAGTGCTCTTTTGGAACACAAACTTGTATCCCATGCTTCGCGTTCTATCTTTATTAGAAGTTTTGCGAAAATAGTTTGTTTAGAAACTCATAGGACATTTTTTGGACTCCAAATATGCTTTCTAAGCTTTTATAAGGTACACATTAAAGTGCTCTTTTGGAACACAAACTTGTATCTCATGCTTCGGTTCTATCTTATAAGAAGTTTTGCGAAAATAGTTTTGTTTAGAAACTCCTAGGACATTTTTGGACTCCAAATATGCTTTCTAACCTCTTATAAGGTACACATTAAAGTGCTCTTTTGGAACACAAATTGTATCCCATGCTTCGCGTTCTATATTTATAAGAAGTTTTGCAAAAATAGTTTTGTTTAGAAACCTCATAGGACATTTTTTGGACTCCAAATATGCTTTTTAAGCTTTTATAAGGTACACATTAAAGTACTCTTTTGGAACACAATTTGTATCCCATGCTTCGCGTTCTCTTATATGAAGTTTTGCGAAAATAGTTTTGTTTAGAAACCTCATAGGACATTTTTGGACTCCAATATGCTTTCTAAGCTTTTATAATGTACACATTAAAGTGCTCTTTTGGAACACAAACTTGTTCCATGCTTCGCGTTCTATCTTTATTAGAAGTTTTGCGAAAAATAGTGTGTTTAGAACCTCATAGGACATTTTTGGACTCCAAATATGCTTTCTAAGCTTTTATAAGGTACACATTAAAGTGCTCTTTTGGAACACAAACTTGTATCCCATGCTTCGCGTTCTATCTTATAGATGTTTTGCGAAAATAGTTTTGTTTAGAAATCTCATAGGACATTTTTGGACCCCAATTATGCTTTCTAAGCTTATAAGGTACACATTAAAGTGCTCTTTTGGAACACAAACTTGTATCCCATGCTTCGCGTTTACCTTATATGAAGTTTTGCGAAAATAGTTTTGTTTAGAAACCTCATAGGACATTTTTGGACTCCAAATATGCTTTCTAAGCTTTTATAATATACACATTAAAGTGCTCTTTTGGAACACAAACTTGTATCCCATGCTTCGCGTTCTATTTATATGAAGTTTTGCGAAAATAGTTTTGTTTAGAAACCTCATATGACATTTTTTGGACTCCAAATATGCTTTCTAAGCTTTTATTAGGTACACATTAAAGTGCTCATTTGGAACACAAACTTGTATCCCATGCTTCGCGTATATCGTTATAAGAATTTTGCGAAAATAGTTTGTTTAGAAACCTCATAGGACATTTTTTGGACCCCAAATATGTTTTCTAAGCTTTTATAAGGTACACATAAAGTGCTCTTTTGGAACACAAACTTGTATCCCATGCTTCACGTTCTACCTTTATATGAAGTTTTGCGAAAATAGTTTTGTTTAGAAACCTCATAGGACACTTTTTGGACTCCAAATATGCTTTCTAAGCTTTTATAATGTACACATTAAGTGCTCTTTTGGAACACAAACTTGTATCCCATGCTTCGCGTTCTATCTTTATTAGAAGTTTTGCGAAAATAGTTTTGTTTAGAACCTCATAGGACTTTTTGGACTCCAAATATGCTTTCTAATTTATAAGGTACACATTAAAGTGCTCTTTTGGAACACAAACTTGTATCTCATGCTTCGCGTTCTATCTTTATAAGAAGTTTTGCGAAAATAGTTTTGTTTAGAACCTCCTAGGACATTTTTGGACTCCAAATATGCTTTCTAACCTCTTATAAGGTACACATTAAAGTGCTCTTTTGGAACACAAACTTGTATCCCATGCTTCGCGTTCTATATTATAAGAAGTTTTGCAAAAATAGTTTTGTTTAGAAACCTCATAGGACATTTTTTGGACTCAAATATGCTTTTTAAGCTTTTATAAGGTACACATTAAAGTACTCTTTTGGAACACAATCTGTATCTCATGCTTCGCGTTCTATCTTTATTAGACGTTTTGCGAAAATAGTTTTGTTTAGAAATCTCATAGGACATTTTTGGACCCCAATTATGCTTTCTAAGCTTTTATAAGGTACACATTAAAGTGCCCTTTTTGAACACAAACTTGTATCCCATGCTTCGCGTTCTATCTTTATAAGAAGTTTTGCGAAAATAGTTTTGTTTAGAAACCTCCTATTACATTTTTTGGACTCCAAATATGCTTTCTAAGCTTTTATAAGGTACACATTAAGAGCTCTTTGGAACACAAACTTGTATCCATGCTTCGCGTTCTATCTTTATATGAAGTTTTGCGAAAATAGGTTGTTTAGAAACCTCATATGACATTTTTTGGACTCCAAATATGCTTTCTAAGCTTTTATTAGGTACACATTAAAGTGCTCTTTTGGAACACAAACTTGTATCCATGCTTCGCGTTATATCGTATAAGACTTTTGCGAAAATAGTTTTGTTTAGAAACCTCATAGGACATTTTTGGACCCCAAATAGTTCTAAGCTTTTATAAGGTACACATTAAAGTGCTCTTTTGGAACACAAACTTGTATCCCATGCTTCGCGTTCTACCTTTATATGAAGTTTTGCGAAAATAGTTTTGTTTAGAAACCTCATAGGACATTTTTGGACTCCAAATATGCTTTCTAAGCTTTTATAAGGTACACATTAAAGTGCTCTTTTGGAACACAAACTTGTATCTCATGCTTCGCGTTCGATCTTTATAAGAAGTTTTGCGAAAATAGTTTTGTTTAGAAACCTCCTAGGACATTTTTTGGACTCCAAATATGCTTTCTAACCTCTTATAAGGTACACATTAAAGTGCTCTTTTGGAACACAAACTTGTATCCCATGCTTCGCGTTCTATCTTTATTAGATGTTTTGCGAAAATAGTTTTGTTTAGAAATCTCATAGAACATTTTTTGGACCCCAATTATGCTTTCTAAGCTCTTATAAGGTACACATTAAAGTGCTCTTTTGGAACACAAACTTGTATCCCATGCTTCGCGTTCTATCTTTATAAGAAGTTTTGCGAAAATAGTTTTGTTTAGAAACCTCCTAGGACATTTTTTGGACTCCAAATATGCTTTCTAAGCTTTTATAATGTACACATTAAAGTGCTCTTTTGGAACACAAACTTGTATCCCATGCTTCGCGTTCTATCTTTATTAGAAGTTTTGCGAAAATAGTTTTGTTTAGAAACCTCATAGGACATTTTTGGACTCCAAATATGCTGTCTAAGCTTTTATAATGTACACATTAAAGTGCTCTTTTGGAACACAAACTTGTATCCCATGCTTCGCGTTCTATCTTTATTAGAAGTTTTGCGAAAATAGTTTATTTAGAAACCTCATAGGACATTTTTTGGACTCCAAATATGCTTTCTAAGCTTTTATAAGGTACACATTAAAGTGCTCTTTTGGAACACAAACTTGTATCCCATGCTTCGCGTTCTATATTTATAAGAAGTTTTGCAAAAATAGTTTTGTTTAGAAACCTCATAGGACATTTTTTGGACTCCAAATATGCTTTTTAAGCTTTTATAAGGTACACATTAAAGTAAAGTATTTAAGAAAGCGGAAGTAACTGAGTGTTTTGTGTAAGAAGTGTGATGAAGAACAAGTTTGTGATTAAGAACAAGAGTGAGGAACGAATTTAGAGAGAGAGAGAGAGTTTATGGAACAAGGATGAGTATATTTCCTTGTGTGTCTTTGTTACATACAAATGGTCTTAATATATAGACAAGCAAGTAAACAAGAGAAAGATTCAAATTCGAATTTGGGTGATGATGAAAGAAGGGAGCAGCCAAAAGTGCACAACCCCACCTTGGTCTCTTGGTCTCTTGGTCTCTTGGTTTCAAATACTTCATGGGCGCTCACAGAGTTTGTGTAGACCTTCTAGAAGTCAACTTAGGTGTTTGATACACCCATTGATCTAATCTCACAAGAGATGATCGTTTATCAAAGAAACAATCTTTCTTTGATAATTCTTTTCTTCAATACTCCCCCTCAAGCTTAAACCAAGAATGAGTTAAGCTTGGGGATATGTAGATTCACCTCATTAAAAACCTCCATGTAGCAAAACCTCGTGGGACAAAAACTCCATGTAGGAAAAGAGTGTGAACCTCATTATCTAGGGTCTTCAAAATGTACTTGTGTGAAATCCATGAGTCCAAGCTTCTCATGGATATATTCACATGTCTTCAAAGTGGCCGCCTTAGTAAAGATATCGGCCAGCTGCTCTGAACTCCGTGTATAGCAAGGCAAGATGACTCCTAATTG